>VMDR010005578.1:0-50636 GCA_007922815.1 Macrotus californicus
TTGCCATCCAATTCTAGGAGCTCCTTTGGAGATATATACCAAAAATCTCGTACTGAACTTTCAACAAAAATGTTTAATGATCCACTAAAATAATTAAAGTTTTCCTTCAATTTTGTTAAAAGTGTGCAAAAATTATAGGTTATATGATTATTGTAGTCATTCACTTTCTTAGCGTGTACATAAATATTTTCTAATATTTGATTGCTATCCCTTGACAATCTAAGATTCAGGATAGGCAGGAAATATGGGTGTCTTTCGAAAAGTGGGCAAGGGCAATTGAGAATGGGGAAGGAGGAAAGCAAAAAAATTAGCAGAGCACATGTGGAAGATGATGATCTAGAACCCAATTCCTTTAGAACTTTCCTTGCTTACCTTTCCTTGGAAAGTCTTGACATACCCAAGGGTATAGTGAGCACCCACAACTTTAAGGAATTTTTCAGATTCACAGCTTTTACATATTCTAAGGATGAACCTGTGATTAAGGACTCTCCTTTGCTCTCTGGCAGTTTATCAGCTTAATTTCCAAGGAAGAGGGCCCACTGGAATCTTCCACACTTTGGGAGTGACCTTCTTACCCCACTGAGAGAGGTGTCAGTTGTGTCAGTCTGTGTGCTACTGTCCTGAACTTCTGGGTGAGGGGTAGTTAGCTGGGTCTTCCAGTTCCGCAGCTGGCGGGCGAGACCCTCCAGAACGACGAGAGAGTTCATCAGGGTATCTTCCAGGTCATGTCGAGATAAGGCAGTCAGATCTGGAGGATGGCTACAGCCGAAACAGAACATGAGAAGAAGGTAGGGGAAGGGATGGGAGTGACAGGTCCAGGTTAATGGTGCCCAGGAGCCCAGGTTAATGGTGCCCAGGTGATGGTGCCCAGGAGGCATAAGGATATAGGGACACTTACCCCCATAGGAGACGCTCCCCCTCAGAAGTACTGTCCTTGGTGCCCACCGGGCCTGTCTGGGATGTGTTTGTACTCTTTTCCTGGGGTGGTGCTGGGGGAGTAAACCAAGTCGCCACAGAGCAAGTAGGGAAAGGAGTGGTGCCAGTTGCAGCATCCCGAAGCACAGAGGGAAGGGACAAGCTCTGGCGGAGATTTTCCAACATGACTGAGGTATTTATACCTTTTTCCAGCCAGGCCAGTGGGGACATCCAAGGCTCTGTATCAGAGATGAGAATCCTACCAGCATCTTCCACTGCTGGGCCTGGAGCTGCCTGGGACTCCATTTCTCCTGGATTTGGGGTTGGGTATATGGATGGAATATCTTCCATATTGGAGACAAGTGCTTTATCTCCCAACTCAGCCTCCTCAGGGAGTATAGAAAAGCTCATTTCCCTTTCCCTAATAACTCTGTGCTCTACTATTTCAAGGTCCTCCCCTGAGTCCACACGACTGACAGGGAAATCTGCTGCTAAGGAAGTTGAAGAGGGAAGACAGTGCATGGAGGAAGGCAAGAAGGCATTGCTTTCAGAAGACACCAAGTCCTCAGGCACAGCCTCAGTTCCACCGTCCGTCAGGCTTTCCTTGGAGCACTGTAGCTGTTGCTCAGAACAAGGATTTGGTGGATACTCCAAGGGATGGGATGGAGGATCCTGAAATGTAAGTTTCTCAAGCAGAGCAGGAACAACTTCTGAAAAGGTGTCTTCCATGCAGGGTTCCACCTCCTCTCTCAGCAGATCGCCTGGCCTCAAAGGCTTACCTAGAGAGAAACTGTTTGTCTCTGCCACAGTATTCAAATGGGCCTCAAGTGTAATGTCTTGCTGCTGCCCTCCTGGAGAGGATACACAGGCTGTGGTTTTAACCACATTGTTGTCCAGTGGGTCCACTGCTTCCTCAGACGTTTTGGGAGTAGAGTTGTTTTGGGGAACCAGATTTAGGGGCTGCTCATCTGATTCATGTTGACAAGCTTCTAGCCATTTTGAGGGATGGATGAACTGTTCTGATGGGGAGTCTGTCATCTTAGCATTTTCACAATCCACTGAAGATAAGTTATTGTTGTCCTCCTGCCAAAAGAAACAAAAGTAGTTGATTAAGGCAGTCAGTTACGGTTCCCAACATAAAATGATGGGTAGAGGATATTGCCCAAACTCAAAAAAAGAAGAGTTCTCATTTTCTCTGCTTAGATAAGACTTTGGCTAAGCCTTGCTGCTCACTACAGAGACCCAATAGCAGGGAAAGAAAAACTGGAAGCCATTTTGGGTCCTTCCAAGTGAATCCACATACAATATAAACAAGGCTGAGATAATTTATCTATACCACAGGGAGAAAGTAGCTTGAAAGTGAGCCCACTCCTTCAATTCTAACTCCAGCTCACTTCGAGGGGAATAGCAGGAGGGGTCCCTAGGCTCAAGCTCTGTTAGAATCTAGAGTTGGTACAAGATTTTCTTCCTTCCAGAAAAGATGAGAAATTGGGGACCAGCATTAGAGAGCACTTGGCCCACGGAGATCAATGGATCCTAAGGGGAAAGGGCAACGTCAACCTGTGCCAGTAACGTAGTCTCCCTGACCCGAAGAGCTGAAGGTATGCTGAACATAAGAGTTGACCATTTAACCTTGGATTTGAAGGGCTCTAGCCTTTGTAGGAGAGGAGAAAAAAGGGCAGAGAGACTTCCACCTAGTGCCGTAATAAGAGACTGACAAGCTCCCTCCTGCTGGTTCATGGGGACAAGGACCACTGTACCTTCTACCATTTGCAGGGTTGCTGGTCCTGAGACTTAATGAACAAGAAAAGGAAAACATGAATGTACTTAAGTGGATCTAGTAGTCAGAGAAAGAACAAATCCTAACATAGTTAGAAAAGGCAGACACCAACAAAACACAGCTGATGGAAGAAACAGATGACAATTTGAACCAAAAAAATAAATGAATGTGTAAAAAAGATCAAGTACAACACATAGACACACAAAGACTTTCTGGAAATAATAAAATATAAATATACTGTTAAACAAAAAAATGTAGTGATAAGAACTGTAAGAGGATGGTCTGAGTTGAGGCTGGAATTACCGGCCTGGACAAGCAAATGGAAGAAATACCTTAAAGCAAAGATAAAAGTACCCCCCAAAATGTAAATATTAGGAAAAAGCTGAGAGAATTGGAATATAAATCCAATAAATCCTAACATGTGGCCCTGGATGGTGTGGCTCAGCGGACTGAGTGCTGGCCTGAGAACTAAAAGGTCACCGGTTGGATTCCCAGTCAGGGCACATGCCTGGGTTGCGGGCCAGGTCCCCAGTTGGGGGTGTGCGAGAAGCAACCGATAAGATGTATCTATCACACATCAATGTTTCTCTCCCTCTCTCTCTCTCCCTTCCCCTCTCTCAAAAAATAAATCAATAAAATCTAAAAAAAAAAAAAAAGAAAGAAGAGAAAAATAACAACCCAGACTACAATCTGAAATTACTATTAAAAAAAAACACACCAAAAAGCTAACATGTGAACAAAACAAGTTCCAGGAGGAAAGAGAACACAGACAGATGAGGCACTGATTAACAAATATAGGGTGGGGCAAAAGTAGGTTTGCAGTGGTTCATATGGAAAATAATACAATCATTAATAAATAATAATACAAGAAAATAAACTCTGTGTTTAGTGTACTTACTCACAACAGTAAACCTACTTTTGCCCCACCCTGTATTAGGAGAAAATTTCTCTAAAGTAAAGAAAGACCTGAGTTTGCATGTTGAAATGGCCCGCCATTTCCAAATAGGAGTAACAAGAAAAAATACGGAAGATAAAACTCCTGAGCTACAAGGAAGACAAAACCATTTTAGAAGTTTCAGACAGAAAGACAAATTATTAAAAAAAAGAAAATGAAAAAAAGAATTAGACCTACAGGAAAAGCCTAAAACAAAGGCTTCTGATAGTCTACAAATGTCCTATTTACTGACCTGAACATTGGTGACAGTGAGGGGTGCTTTATACAAATGTGTTAAGCTGTATGTTTAACGTGCTTTCACATATTTTAACTTTTAAAAGTTACTCTTTAAAGACTCATTCATCATTTATTGATAAATGTTCTGGTATGCATTCTTTATAAGCAAAGTGTTACTATGTCATATTGATTTCAGCAAATCAATACATTTTTCTACATAAAGAAAATACATTTCTGTATTTAACTATAAAAAGTTTTTGAAATTTACTTGCAAATAAACTTTTTCCATTTGGCACTATGATTTGTTAGCTGAATATATAATATCACCTTATCCTAAGGCTGTCCATATACTTAATTTCCTGAAGTATTCATTTTAAGTAAAGCACTCACTATATAGGAATTTGTATTTTGGGGGTGCTTGATCTATCTACAAAGAAAAATTAGGAAATATTGTATCATAAAATGCTCCTAGAAGTCTTAATTATATTTTTTTTAAAAACTATTAATATTAGACTTGTGTCCATGGAAGTAATTAAGGTACATCATTACTGTAGTTTAAAACTTGAACACAATAAGACATACTTTGTTTTTACTGTATGTTTTTACTGAATGATCTATTCCCCATCCCAAGGCAAGCATGAATAAAATTAGGTTAACTGTAAAAAAAGTTTTTTTTCTTTCAAAGCACTAAAGGAAAAGTAGAAAATAAATGAGACAGCAAAGAGCTACCAGGCAAAGCAAAAAGAGAGCACAGGCAGCAATATTAATATCAGAAAACATAGAATGTAAGGTTATAGCCCTGGCTGGTATAGCTCAGTGGATTATACACTGGCCTGCGAACCAAAGGGTCGCCGGTTTGATTCCCAGTCAGGGCACATGCCTGGGTTGCGGACCAGGTCCCCAGTTTGGGGCATATGAGGGGCAACCACACATTGGCGTTTCTCTCCCTCTTTCTCCTTCCCTTCTCCTCTCTCTAAAAAACAAATAAAACCTTTAAGAAAAAAGAATGTAAGGTTATAGCACTATTTTGATAGAAGATATAACTGTATATGATATAAAAAACATAAATCAGTCAATACCATCAGTCAATATTTAGCCCAGAAGCTAAATATACAAACTAAAGACTTTTAGATGCAAAAGTACACCTTAAAGTTCTTGTTGTTTATCAAGTTCCTATTTATCCCATTTAAAAATATCTTAAGAAAATATTTGCATATCATAAAACTGATAAGGGATTAATATCCAGAATATATAAAGAACTCCTAAAAGCTCAACAACAAAAAAATCCAGACAAATCAACTTAAAAATGGGCAAAGGACTAGCCCTGGCTGGGTAGCTCAATTGGTTAGATGCCATCCTGATACACCAAGGTTGCAGGTTCAATTCCCAGTCAGGGCACATACAAGAATCAACCAATGAGCCCTGGCTGGTGTGGCTCAGTGGGTCAAGCCCTGCCCTGCAAACAGACGAAAAGGTTGCTGGTTTGATTCCAGGTGGGGACACATGCCTGGGTTGCAGGCCAGGTCCCTAGTTGGGGGTATGAGAGGCAACCAATTGACATTTCTCTCTCACATCGGTATTTCTCTCCCTCCAAAATAAATAAATAAATATTTTTAAAAATTAAAAATCATAATAAAAAAAGACCGCTACCCTCATACATCTGTTACTCAGGCTGTCATCCGTTTTTACATATCCTTCTTTCTTCCTCTAACCTATTTTATTTAGATCCCATAACCTTCCAAAAATAATTCAGACTGCATGAAAAAGAATAGACAGATTGATAGGTCATTTGATCAGGTTCATGAAATACAACATCATGATCAAAAAAGAAAAAGCAAATCTTCCTATTTCAAAGAGTACAGTAGCTATATCTGATGATCAGATTTGACCCCGAGCTTTCTACAAGCCAGAGCAAGAGGGAAAACATGGCAAACTACATCGTTTTTATTATCAGAAAGAGAATGGATAGATACAGGGCGGGGCAAAAGTAGGTTTACAGTTGTGAACATGCAGAACAGAGTTTACTCTTGTATTATTTATTAATGATCGCATTGTTTTCCATAGAATGACCGTACACCTACCTTTGCCCCACCCTGTACTGCCGCACTCTGGCAGCTGTCTGACCTCTACATAGGTGAGCCCATGTTAGAGGGAGACTACTAATCAAAGTGATATTATAGAATTTCTCTCTAGTTTCGTAAAGACTGAACGGGGGAGGAGGTAATAAAATCCTACTGCTAAATAGAGGTACAGGTTCTCAGTGGATTTCCTTTAACCACCCTAGGGCACCTCTCAGTTGGCCTGAATAGCTGTAAATGGATGTCACTAAGGTAGAAAACTTCATTATCGTTATTAATTACGTTCTAGCTGTGGCCCTCAGTTCCTCTGAGCTCTCGACCTCGGCAAACAGCCCAGTGGAGAAGCTGGCCAGGTGAAGCTCACCTGCAGCCCCAGTTTGCACAGGGATGGGGTCAGCGAGCAGGGTGTCCGGGGCCTTTTTCCAGAGCCGATGAGGGCACGGGGCTGCAGGTTAAGTTCTTGGAGAGGAGTTCTCGTAGCTGGTTTTCCCTGAGAAAGAAAGGAGAGCGTGAGGAAGCCCAGACTCTCAGCCTGCCTCTCCTCCTAAGAAGCTCAGGACGCAAGAGGCTCCTACCCCAGTCGCGCGGAAGCGCCAGGACCAACAAAACCTTCCACACGCCTCCGCCCCCGCCCCCAAGCTCGGCTCGGCTGTCTTTCTCCATGTGGCTCTCCCGCTCACCGGTTGGGGAGAAGGCGACAATTTTTTCACCCGCCACATCTTCAACACAGAACACAGAACGATCACTTCGCAAACCCAAGAGGTGACGGCTACTTCACCCGTCGTCTACGTTTAAAACTGCGCCACGCCTCCGGATTGGCTGCGGAACCTCAGTGCGTCAGTCTGGCGCGTTTGCTCCGGGATCGAGACCAGAGGGCGGTGGGCGGGGCCACCGCGGGCCACGCCCCTCCCTTCTGACGGTCCTGCGCCGGCTCTCCGCGGACCCCTCTGCACTGGAGCGGGGGGGAGGGTCCGAGGTGCTCAAGCCTAGGGCGGGTGGATGACCACACCTCAGGGGAGTCCCTCTCTTCTGCCTCCAGTGGGCCACTCTCACATCCTGTCGGAAAAGTTGTCTCCATGGCCTGGCCTTAGGAAGTTGCTCCTCAGGTTTCCCTCGCATCTCAGCCTTGACTAGAAAGAGCCGGCCAGGGAGTCTGTAAGGGAAAGATGAGTGGAGCGGTCTTCACTTAGGCTTGGTCTGTCCACGCGTGCTTGTATTTTGGCGTCAGTAATGGCCTGAGACCTAGTTCTCAACCCCGTGTTATCCCCATTTTACAGACGAAGGAATTGAGTCATAGATCACGAAATTTGCCCAATGCCCCCGCAGGTAGTAAATGACAGTCAAGATTGCAACCCACACTACCAACTACGTTTTCCTGTCGCTTAAATCCCGTATGTGTGGGAGATCTAGCTTAGCTGTTGAAGGTGGAGACAGCTAAAGGTAAGTATTCAGAGATAAAAGTTTATAATTAGCTATGTACCTTTGAACACTTGCAGCATCTTATCTACACTACTGAATACTTCAAGTGTGGCTAACCCAAATTAAGATGTGTTATAGGTATAAAACACCAACTGTATTTAGAAGACTTTGTATTTTTTTAATGATTTTATTTATTTATTTTTAGACAGAGAGGAAGGGAGGGAGGAACAGAGGGAGAGAAACATCAATGTGTGGTTGCCACTTGTGCACCCCCAACCAGGGACCTGGCCCGCAACCCAGACACATGCCCTGACTGGAAATTGAACCAGCAACCCTTTGGTTCGCAGGCTGACACTCAATCCACCGAGCCACATCAACCAGGGCAAGACTTTGTATTTATTTTTTTTTTAAGTGTAAAATATCTTATTTTTAAACTATTGGCCCTGGCTGGTGAGGCTCAGTGGACTGAACACCGGCCTGCAAACCAAAGGGTCACCGGTTCGATTCCCAGTCAGGACAGATGCCTGGGTTGCAGGCCAGATCCCCAGTAGGGGGTGCACAAGGGGCAACCACACACTGATGGTTCCCTCTCTTCCTCCCTTCCCTTCTGTCTAAAAATAAATAAATCTTTTTAAAAAGTATTGATTACATGTTGAAATATTTTAGGTTTATTGGGTTAAGTAAAATACATTAAAAGTAAATTCACCTGTTTCTTTTTACCTTTTTAATGTAGCTACTAGCAAATTTGAAATTACTTATAAGTCTTACATTTCTGTTAGATAACACTGCTCTGGAAACATAATGGTCCCAGACTGCAGGCACTAGAAATAACAGTTGCTTGAATGGAAAACTGGGAGAAAGACAGAGTAAGAACACAAATTTGGGATTGCCCAAGACTCAGCAGAAGGAGTCCCAATGTATATGTACTTCTGGCCAAAAATATTCAACAAATAAAACAAAGGTGGGAAGTGACGGAAAAACCACAATGGAAAACTTTTAAGTGCTAGTAGAAAAGCGTGTATATTATAGAAATGTGTTTATAGAATTGGAATGCTTAGTCCTTGCAGCAGTTGGTATGTCAGATGCCAGGTGAGTAGCCAAAGGACATGGTGCTTCCAGCAGCAAATTAGAAGGGAAATGGAAGGGTAGATATGAGAGGGAAGACACAATTGTAAATAGGTGACATAAACAGAATTAGTTTGTTGGTGTTGTATAACTAAATTTTTTTAATTTGGTGTTTTTTAAGTTATAAAAATCACAGATGCTTGTTACAGCAAGTGAAACAATACAATGCAAAGGTGTTTAAAGGCAAAGCTTCCCCTGCCTGCTGTAAACAAAATGTGTACACCTTTATAAAAACACATGCACATACACATGTGTTTTGTGTTTAATTATACACTTTTTTTTTTACCGTCAAAATTAACAGGTGTGCACACTGGGGTCTCTGGGATTAAGAGCTAGTGTCTTTCTATTTTTCTCTTTTTCCACATACATTACTCCTCTCTCCCTCCCATGTTCACTTTTTCATGTTCTTTCTCTCTCTTATATACACACACAAGGAGAGAGAAGAAGGCATTGAGTCCTTTACACAAATACCATTTCTTATACCCCTGCATTTTTTTCCCTCTATGTCTTCTATAGAGCCTCTAAGTCAACTGATATAGATCTAGTTGACTTGTCACTTCATATTCCTTGCCCTTAAACAAAAAATAGGTTCTTTTCTAATTTTTAAAGAGTTCTGTGTTATAGACATTAACTGTCATCATGTTGGGAGTATTTTTTAAGATCTATTTCTTTGTCCATTGACCTTATTAATGCTGTCTTTAGCCAAATATAACACTTATGTGGTCAATATATTTATTTTTCCTTTCAGAGCACCTGGGTTTCTTGAGTGATTCATTCATCAAATTTGTATGTAAATGTTTTTCTCTTTGATAGTGCTTTCATTTTCTGTCGTGGTCTAGGCATCTCCTCCAGTCCTTGATAGGTCTAGCCTCCCAAATGTTCTTCTAAGATTAATGTTTTGATGTTCACATTTAAACCCTTAATGTATCTGGAATTGTTTTGTTTGTGATGTATATAGTAGGAGTCCAGCTATTTAAAAACAACTGTAGTTTTTAAATGTTAGGATTAGAGATCATTTATTTTATAAAAATCCAATCCCATAACCCAAATCAGCAACTCAGAAATCTCCACCAGGCAGTTCTTCTGATTGAACTCAAGGATGAAACTGTGGAATTATTAGCTTTACTAATGTGTATGATAGAGTACTGAACAAAGGAGGCAATGTGACAGCTCCATAAACCAGCAAAACTTTATAGAGAGAAGCCAGTGAGACCTGAAATAATATGTTCTCAGAATAAAAACAGAACCCACCTATAGGGAAGAAGGCAGCATGCCTTTTTAAAAAATAATAATAACCATCATTCTTGATTAATTTATTAGAACTCTTCATAGGGTTGTACTAGTTTGCTAGGGCTGCCATAACGAAGTACCACAGACTGGATTGCTTAAACAACAGACATTTATTTTCTCAAAATTCCAGAGGCTAGAAGTCTGAGATCAAGATGTCAGCAACATTGGTTTCTTCTAAGGCTTCTCTCATTGACTTGTAGATGGATGTCTCCCTGTATCTTCACATCATCCTCCCTGTGTGTGTGTCTGTGTCTTAATATCCTCTTCTTTATAAGGACACCAATCATACTGATTAGGGCCCACCCATAGGACCTCATTTTAATGTAATTACATCTTTAAAGACCCTTTCTCCAAATAGTCACATTCTGAAGTACTAGGGGTTAGGACTTCCACATGTGAGTTGAGGGAGGGACACAATACAGCACATAACAGAGGTTAATAATGCAATCAATATGATTTTATTTAATTAATTTAATTTTTTTAAAAAGTTTTGACAAGATTTTTACATTGAGGACTACTTAAAGAAGTAACTAACGCCCTGGCTGGTGCAGCTCAGCGGATGAGTCCTGGCCTGTGAACCAAAGGGTCGCTGGTTGCATTGCCAGTCAGGACACATGCCTGGGTTGCTGGCCAGGTCCCCAGTTGGGGACACATGAGAGGCAGCCACACATTGATGCTTCTCTCCTTCTCTTTCTCCCTCCCTTCAAAAATAAAATCTTAAAAAAAAAAGTAACTTAGAGATTACCAGTTTTTTTAAAAATCAGTGAACAAGTAAACAAATGAACAAATCAATATATTATAAAGTAATTTAGGTTAGGGGTGAGAAACAATGAGTGGAACTACAAAGACTGTTCTAGAAGTATATAAACATTGGTCTTGAGACTAATTGTAAATTTTTGTTTTTATTTTTTTAATTTTTTTTTTTTAAATATTTTTGAGAGTGGGGAAGGGAGAAAAAGGGAGAGAAACATTGATGTGAGAGACAAAAAGACTGGCTCTCATACATGCCCCGACTAGGGACCAGACCCGCAGCCCAGGCCTGTGCCCTGACCAAAATCAAACCAGCAACCTTTTGCTTTGCCAGACAACAACCAACCAACTGAGCCACACTGGTCAGGGCCTAATCTTAAACTCTTAAAAAAGACAGAAGGGAATAAAGGTAAAATACCCATATTTACAGGTGTCTCTGATTTCTTCTAGGTAATGACAAATTAAAGCATATGTTAAACTTAAAAAATCATTTCAGGTTGTATATTTTAAAAGTTGTAAAGTGAATTTAATATAAATAAATAAAAAGTATTAGCCCTGGCTGGTGTGGCTCGGTGGATTGAGCACTGGCCTGTGAACCAAGGGATTGCCGGTTCAATTCCTGGTCAGGGCACATGCCTGGGTTGCAGGCCAGGTCCCCAGTAAGGGGTGTTCAAGAGGCAGCCACACATTGATGTTTCCCTCTCTTTCTCCTCTCTAAAAATAAATAAGATCTTAAAAAAAAACGTATTATACCTATAGGTCAGTGATTCTGAATGGCAGTAAAGTGTCCCTTCCAAGGATGAACATATCAAAACTAGGGGGTAGGGGACAGTGCTTTTTCAAATTATACTGTCTGAAACTTTGACTTTCTGTCTCCCCCTCCACTCTGCCCTGAAAAATCACTGTTGTAGTGTACCACTGATTGAATAGAGTATGTTAACAATATCCTCATTTGGTAAGAAATTATTCAAACTACACTTACATGATCATGGTCTCTAAGCAATCTAATATAACCTAGAAAAGGGACCCTAGTGACATGCTAAGTTAACCACATCCTGAAGACCTTAACTCAATATGCTGCTGTGACCAGAGAAGCTATATAATAATGTTGGGTGACCTGAACATTAATTAACACTGCGCCAGACATATAGAATCATTAAACCATCTGCATCTGCCCTTTGAAAAAGCCTTACAGAAATCTGAAACCCATCCCTCACAAGTAAGAACCAGTAGCTCATTTTATACATAGGAAACTAAGATCCAAAGAGGTTAAAATGACTTGTGAAAAGGTACTGAGATAGTTATTGATAGATCCAGGCACCACTCTCCCTAAATTCCAATCTAATATTCTAACTACTATTTTAGAAACCATTAATTCCTATTTCTAGTATTCATCATTTTTATCCCATGTACAGTTCTGGTCACTACAATGTAAATTTAAAACAGCTTTAAAAAAGTGTCTAAAGAGAAACAAATGACATAGTCAAAAAAGATTAAGGATACATTCTTTTATTTTTTTCCAAAGATTTTACTTATTTACTTTTTTGAGAGAGGGGAAAGGGAGGGAGGAAGAGAGGGGAAGAAATATAGAAAAACATCAGTCGGTTGCCTCTTACACACCCCCAACTGGGGACCTGGCGGGTAACCCAGGGATGTGCCCTGACTGGGAACTGAAGCTGCGTCCTTTTGATTCGCAGGCTGGCACTCAATCCACTGAGCCACACCAGCCAGGGCTCCTTCTATTTATTTAAATCCCAGCCTCATTCCCAGAAGGCTTGCAAAGATGCAGATAATATAGTTAGATAAAACAGAAAAATGAGAATTGGGAAAATAAAGATAGAAAAGAAAGGAAACGAAGGAAGAACACAGCTGTTAGGCAGGGTAGATAGCAAATCAAGGCAGGGAGGAGAAGGGAGACATGTCTCACCCATTAATTCAGCAGTCCTGAGCCCAGTCAGATAAAATTGCCAGGTGTTCCGAAAATCAAAAGAAAGACTATGCTAAGCACAGGAGGAGGGGAGCCCTGTGTGTATCATTTCCACTATCTGGAAAAGGAAGCCTTTGAAACTGTATGTTAATACCGAGGTCTGGAGAAGTGGGGAGGAGGGGGAAATTAGAAACTGGCTACAGGCATAAAACCCCTAAAATCTCAATAGTCGGTGCACACAGTCTAGCCAGGTGCCTGCTTGCACCTTCATGCTCAAGTGTATTTCATAAATAAACTTACTATCTCATTTCTACTATACTTGCTGTCTGTCGACTAGACTGAATTCATCTCTTGAGAGTGAGACAAGAACCAAGGAGGGGGAGCCCCCTAACTCAGGTCTCCCTGATAACTAGCTAGCATACAAAATACACAACATGAAGTCCTAAACCCTTGCTGGAGGTGGGCCACAATTTGGCTCTAAGTACTCTAGCATCGATATGGAAAGAAAAATACAGTTAGTTGAATATTTAGTGTCTTTAAGGTAAAACCAAACAGCAATTCAGGGAAAGCACAACTGGGTTCAGAGAAAATTTCTCCTATGCATCTTTCAAAAGAACATTACAAATTATAATCATAAATACCCTTTACAGTATCTATAGCAATTAAGTTTCATAGGGATTTGATACAGACTGTCAACGTGCAATCCAGAAAAAGCAATTCTATAGAGGCACATAAAATGCTAGCTATGTATAGGGAAAACCTGGCTTAATCCAGGGACAGAATTAATAGGAGTACACAGAATATTTTACAGACTCCCTTTGTTCTGAAAAAAGAAATCAGATATGACTGAGTAATAATAAAAACAAAGCTTTTGAGAAGTTAAATGAAAATGAAAAGAAGTCAAAAGGCCAGAAATGTATACAAATTTAAGGTCCAGATGATTTTCCTTACTAAAGGAGAAAGTTCTTAAATGTTAAGGTTGATGTCATGCCTCTTAATCCCTTGGTTTGCCCATTAGAAACTGAATCTTGGGATGTCTAGGGCAATGATCAGTTTAAGAATCCTTATGTCAGCCCTGGACGGATAGCTCAGTTGGTTGGAGCATCATCCCAATACACCAGGGTTGTGGGCTTGATCCCCGGTCAGGATATGTGCAAGAGTTGGCCAATGAATACAAAAATAAATGGAACAACGAATTGATGTTTCTCTCTCCCTCTCTTAGATCAATAAGTAAAAATTTTTTTAAAAGAATCCTTATGTCCGTCAAAGAGGTTTTGTTTTGGAAAAAATGTGGATAGCTATTCCAGTTACCCCTAATGACATTTAACATGCCTAGGTTTCACTTCCTATTTATTCTCTTTCTCACATTAGGCTACTATGATTCACTTTTCAAATTTTTTAAAATTAAATTTATTACAGACTGGCATTGAGCCCACAGAATCATATGATTTAGATACATATTGAGGGGTTGAAATGCCAGCTTTTGAGATCTCTGAGAAATATTCATACTGCTTCTCACAAGCCTGTTAAAAATATAAATAGCACCTTGGGAACCCATGAAGTATTATTATTGCTCACGAAAGTAAACATGATGCAGAAAAAAGTGGGAAAAGTGAAATAAGTCTCTGGCTACAAGCTTCAGGGTATGAGCACTGGAGCAATGAAACAGAAAAAGGTCAACACCCCGATCTGAGATGTTGAGTTGGGAGGTGGGTTGCATGATGAGGGGAAGGGCTAGGGCCAGTTATGGCTGCCAGGAGCAGAATGCCCAAGATTTAAACTCTGGTACAATGCCTAGAAGAAGAACACAGTGATAAGAGGTTACAAAGTAAAAACAAACTGGATCATCAAGGTGGTCATACTGAGTTGGCAGTGGAGGTGATCCTCAGGTTCCCAAATGGGCCCCCATCTATAGTAGAGGGCCTCAAGCAGGGCTGGAGTGGACCAGATAGGACTCCAGGTTACAGTCAAAGTTCTTGAACAGCATGGACTCTGATGGACTAGGCTGGATAGCTTGGATCTCTGTGACAAAGTTCACCGGCTGTTTCTGTAAGAGTTCTGGATCAAAGGCCACACCCCGAAAAAAAGGGTGGACCTGGAAGTGATGCAAATGTCGGAGACGCTGGAGGGGATTCCAGCATAAAAGCTGAAGGGAAATAAAGCAACAAGGGTAAGGGACTGAGATAGGAAAGGGGCTGTTAACAGGGACTCTGGAAAAGGAAAAAGAAGTTCATGGAGCCAGGGAGGGCAGAAAAAAGAACACTAAAGAAAGGATTTCTAAAAGAGGGAGACAGGCTAATGTGGGGGCACAGGTAGGAATAAAGGAGCTGTATTGGTAAGAAAGTATCACTGGCCCCCTCTCAGAAGTAACCTGTTATGGATGGGGAGGATATTTGGAGGACCAGGAACTCAGGAATGAAATCTGAAATGCTGGTTAGAGGACAAGTAGTGACATAGTACTTGATCAAGTTAGAGCCCTGCCCCCAAAATAATTAATCAGAGGAATGGGGTAATACCACTTACATGACAGGGAAAGGAGAGAGTGAATGGCTTGTTTGGTAGTTGAGAAGGAAAGCAGCGGTCACCCTTACCTCATGGAGCAGAAGTGAAAGCCCCTGGTTAAGAGAAGCGGGGATCTCAGAGCCATAGTGGGTCACACTTGCCAACATGGCCACGTGATCTCTCTCTGCAGCCACTGGGAACTGAGTTAAGGGGTGTGGGAGGTGTCATCACTTCTTAGTAGGAAGGCAAGGTTTCCTAAGGTCTTCCCACCACAGGGCAAAAACTTTTCTCTTCTCTGCCCAGCACCACTACCATTCATTCTCTCACCTTTCCAGTTGCCAGAGAGAAAAGCAAGACACCCAGGGACCACCAATCAGCAGCATGGTTGTAAGGCCCTCCACTCAGGACCTCTGGGGCTACAGATTTGAAAGATACTTGTCATTGACATCGGTTGGCTACCCTCCTGCCCAATGCTTACCCACCAGTTTTAGCTTTTTTCTTACCCATGTATTGAAGAGTGCCACAGATAGTATAGGCTCGAGCTCCCTGGGGCAGGTGACGGGACAGACCAAAATCTGTCAGTTTCAGATGACCTATAAAAGATAATGCAATAGCACCACTCTGTTCCATCCCTCATCAGCCATGGCTTATTCCCAAATTGAAATACCTCTCATTCTGGGGCTAGGAAAGGAAAAGGACTTACCTCTTTTATCCAGAAGGATATTCTCCATCTGAAAAATCACAGGTAAGAAGTTGTTATTCATCCTCTTCCTGTATACCCCACAGCTGAAGAAGATGCCCTACTCAACATTCAGGTCTATACTTGGAAGATCCTTGCCCATGAGGGCCCCAAGGGTAGCTGTTTTCAGCTACCCCATGTTTTCTTGGACGTGTGGAACTTCTTACTAAAGCCCCTCCTCAGACAAAGAAAGAAAGCACTTAACTCTACCTTCACATCTCGGTGGATGATGCCCAAGTCATGGAGATAGCCTGTGGATGACAGCAAGTTCGTGGGGTATGCTGCAGCTCTCCTGTCCTTTCCAATCACCCTGGTAGCCGCACCACATCCCTATCCCCATTCTTTGACCTCTGGAGTTAGTACCAATTTTCTTTCTATCCCCCCTCCATTAATTCTTCCCTCATTTCCATTACCACTCCCATTTCACTTACACAGCACCAGGACCAGCTCAGCAGCAAAGAGGCGGATGGAAGCCTCAGCAAAGCAGCCAACAGCGGACCACAGGGAGTACAGATCTGTGCTACAGTAGCTGCACACTGCAAAGCACCAGAAGTCTAGGCAAATTTGGGGCCTACTGTGCCTGGGCTCAAGGCATTATAGACCTCCTGCCCAAACCGATGCCATATGCTGTTTGTTCCCCCTCCCTTTGGGAGAGAGAAATGCTGTGAGGGAAAAAAAGCAAAGGCAGAACAAGCCAAAGGAATGGATAAGCTCAGGTGGGGAATATGACAGAAGGACCTTGGGAACGAGGAGCAACCAGTCACTCACTAATGAAGAGGTGCCGTTTTCCCTGCCAGCTGTCCCCCAAACCATGTACAAAAGGATGGTTGATCTGTCGCTAGGGACAAAGAAAACAAGAAATTAGGGAAGAACAGGGTCATTGAGAATCAAGGCAGCCAAGAAATCAGAATACATTCTACTTGTGCAGAAAGGGAGCTGTTGCCCCACCTCTCAGGTTAGGTGAACTAAATTGGGACTGTCTGCCTGGTAATCCGAGAACCAGCATAATACTAAGAACACACTGGGACATGCTGAAGAGATTTCCCTGGTATCGCAGCAGCAGCTGGGGCAGGTGGCTGTTGCCCAGGCTGAGAGGGTGCCCAAGACGGGGATGAGGTTGTGGGGGATGGGGGGCAGCAATAGCTGGAGGAAGCCACTGCCACCGGTCCCCCCCACCCCAGCACGAGGAGGAAGAGGGAGAGGAGGGGGGAGGGAGGGAGGAAGGAGAAAGATATTTTACTGTACATTTTCCTGAGGAAGTGCATTTTACTGTAGAGCCAACAGAAGTTGGGGATAAAGGTAACTGTTAGCAAATCTCAGCGACAACACAACAAATGCTTCTTGAGAAGGGACCAGTCCCTCTGCAGGGAGGAGTCCTGTGGGGTGTCTCTCAGAAACCCATGATAGCAGCAACATGGCAGAGAAGGTGGCTCTGAGCTCCCCCAGGATGTGCCAGGTACACAGGGCAGTGTACCAATGCCTCTGTCACGGGGACAGTCCTTCCCTCTTGTAGTGAATGCTGAATATATGTTCACTCAAGCCACTTGCTTATGTAAGTGCCATCCCTGATTGCTAAACTGTCACCTAACAGTTGAAGTTTGACAAGTTCTTGCAGTCAGTGCTTGAAACTCATCATAAACATCATGCTTTCTGAAGTTCACTTAGCTGTTTTTGTCTAATAGACTTATTTTTTTTGTATATTTTATCACCAGACCATAATGGCAGATATTTTGTTTTTAAACACTTACATACTAATGGCTCAGTACTGAATGATTTGACCTTTCCAATTCTGTGTGTTAACAGATTAATTTTATGTTTGCATGTGCATTTTAACATTTCAAACCCTAATTTTTATTACAGGAGTTATATGTATTTTTTGAAAAACAGATTAAAAAATTTAGATGAGCAAAACAAGAAACACTGGTTATTCCACTAAAAATCAAGAATTATAGTTAATAACCTTGATGGAAATCCTGATTTTTCCTATGTATTATAAAAGTATTACATCATTCTTTTCTCTCTTCCCTTTATTTCAATCATTCTAGTAGGAATGTAGGGCTATTTAATTCTGGTTTGAACATGCAGTTCCCTGGTAACTAAAGATGTTGAGCATCTTTTCGTGTGTTTATATGTGTACATATGTGTATGTATATACAAGTCATTTAGGTATACTCTTTAGTGAAGTGCCTGTGGGCTCCTTTGTTCACATTCTCTTAAGCAGTCCTCTTTTTTGTTTGTGGTTGTTTCATGGGTGAGGGTAAATCCAGCCCCTCTACTCCATCGTGACTGGAAGCAGAAGTTCCTACATTGATTTTTAAAAGTGTTAACCCAATCTCATATTAATACAACTCAGATAAATACAACTTGGTTGTGATGTATTTTCATATTTATGTATTGTTGCATACAGTTTAATATTTTTAATTACTTTATTGTTGTTCAATTACAGTTTGAGTTTCCCCCCCTAGTATTTTGTTTATGACTTTTTTATCTACTTTCATGAGTGAAACTGGTTTATAGTGTTTCTTCTCTGATAATGTCCATGCCAGGCTTTGGTGTCAAGATTATGCTGGCCTCATAAAATGAGTTGGAACAAGCTCTCAACAACAAACAAAGGACCTAGACTAACCCTGCTGATAGCTACTTTTCCCAGGATCTACTTTGGTTGGATCAGAGGGATGGGCAGGACCAGGACAAGCAGGACAATTGTACAAGAAAGGTACCTTCTCCACCTATAGTTTACAGTTCTTCCTAGGATCCTTTCCAGGGCTCTGTGCATACCTGGATGCTAACCTCCTCTTTACACTGCCTCAGGATGTCCCTCTGGAGGACCTTGACCTTTGGCACCACCTGTAACAGGACAGGAATGATAACTCCCAGAGGGGAATACTGCTACTGAATTGCTTATTCTTCCCACCCTTTCCAGAACCAAAACTGGAGACAGGGACTAGAGAATACTGTGGACGAGTACCTAGGTCCCTACCTTCACTGCAAATACTGCTTTCCGGCCACAATCTAGCACCTTGAAGACAGTTCCAAAGGAGCCTTTAGCCACAAGGCCTAAAATCTGTACAGAAAAATGGAGAACAGAGCAATTGAGACTCTGGTCATTTCTAGATTTCTCCCCAAAACTAAGATGTCTTCCAGTGATTCCATTGACCTACCTTCAGCTGCTGATGCCCCCTAAGGGGCCTAATGGGAAATTCCGGCAGAAAGAGGTTGATGATCTGAGGCACTGGCCACTCAGACAGAGGCTTCTCTGTTAGCGGTAGGGCTGGCTCCAGGGGCTTCTGGTGCTGGCACTGATGCCCCCGTAGTCCCCTCAGTTCTTCCAGGCCTGACCTGGTAGTCCCCACACCTGACCAGAGGCTCTTCCAGCCTCGGACCCAGGGCCCCTGGAGGTTGCCACCCTGCTGAGAACCAAGGGAGGCCACTCTAAACCTGCACCTGAGGCATTACAGGTTGAGCAGGCACCCCCTATAATAGCAACCCTAGAAATGTATTTTTGAGACCAGGCAAAATTGCCACCATTATTCTTGCTTTGGGCCAAAGTCTAGATTTCCTGAACGTGATTCCAATCTTGTAGGAAAGCAGTATTTGGACATTTTCTCCATGAGGCATCAAGATTCAGCCTGCACTTCCCAGTATGGGGCTGGGATACTTTCACAGTACAGCCTTCCCACCCCCACGGTAGGCATCACTAACATGCTCCTCACCAGTCATTTCTCAGGCCTCAAGCCCTGGTCTTCTTCACCTCCCCTAGACAGGCTGCCAGAGCCCACAGCCTACCTCATGAGCAGCCGCCACCCGGGCATGCTGTCCCTGCCGACAGCTCACTGTTCCCATTCCCAGCTTCTGCCTCTTCTCTCCTTTTGCTGAATCTGCTATCCCAGTTACATAAGCAATTCTCCCCCTGCCACCCCCCCCCCATGTTGCATTACACATGGGCCCTGCCTCTTACTTGCTATTCATGACTGGAGAAGCAAGTGATGCAGCCAAACCTCACCCTTATCCCCAAATCCTATTACCCCTGGTCAGAACAGGTTTATAGCCAGAACTAAAATGTGCAGAGACCTATCAGCATAGGACCAGGTCACGCCAAAGCTGGAAAATATCTGTGATACAGTTTTAGGCAGGAAGGAAGAGGCTACCCTCTTTAGAGTGGCAGCTAGAGTATGTATCTTAGGTTGATTGGGAGGGAAGGATATAGACAAGATGAACCCATACACTCAACACAATTAAAAAAAAACAGCATCAAATTTAAAATATATTTTTTTTCTCTTTAAATCATTTTCTTACCATTCTCCAGGGCATATCCCAGGGGAACCCATGGCCAGCCCTGGCTCCCACTGCCATCTCCCCAAGTGAGCTTGGCACAGATTGTGGGAGGGGCTCATTCCCCCCAAACACTAATACCTCTTTCATACAAGGCAGTGGAATGGGGGACAGGTCAGCCCTCTGCCCCCAACTTTCTGGCACAGAGGAAAGAGCAGCTACATTTAGAGAAATATATATGTATTTATATATGTCTATTTATAAAAATGTATCACACTTGATCAGAACCGTCCCTCACCCTTTCAGCTGACCCCAAGGGAACCAGATCCTCCTGGGGCCATTCCCTGGGTCTTGCTCTCATGATGCCTCTCTGGCCCTGGGCCTGCTGATCAGTGTGAGGTAGAACTCAGCATTATTATCCACCACTCTCTGCAGAGAACAGGCCAGCTACTAAAGAGTAGTGCCTCTCTCTGCAGTACCCTGTGGGATCCTAACCCGAACAAATCTTGATGGATAAAGGGAAGTGCCTCCCACCCCACAAGTCTCTGGAGCCTGAGCCAGAGTCGATCCTGTACTGCAGCCACTCTTGGATTGCTGGATCACTTGCGCCTGCCAAAAATGGACTTCTTGCCAGGGTTCTTGTTGCCCACACTTAAACCGATGAGGAGCCGGGCTTTCTCCTCTTCTTCCTGCTGTTGCATGTTGAGGTCTGACTTAGTTTCTAGCTTTCCCCGGACCTCTGACCCTGTTGCAGGCTTCAGCCGTAGCTTCTCTTTGATTACCTGATAGGTTAGAGGAATAAAAGGGAAGGTAAATATTAGTGGAACAGGCAGAATAAATCACAGTGAACCAATTCAATGATTTATTAAATTTACACAAAGGCACAATGGAGCAATTCAAATCCTAAAATGATCTCTGCTTTGAAGAAGCTTACAGTCTAATTAGAACCCATTCTACACCTGAAGTTGTATCAGCCCTCAGTTTCCTAAAAATCAATAGTAGTTAACATAAACCAAATAGTAATCACTCAATTTAATCATCTGAGTGAAGTCATGGAGAGAGCAGAGATAAAAGTTTCTCACTTCATTCACCTGCCCCATCCCAAGACTGCTTGTTAATACACCCTACTATGAAATGCTCCTGAGCAAAGGATATGTTTGCCAGACCCTACTAACCAACAGCCATGAACTCTGTCAGGATACCTGGGCAACCAGGGCTTTGCGGCTGTCCCTCTTGACAGCCATGGCAAAGTCTAGCCATGTCCATGTGTTGTTGTGGTACTCCAGACAGGGCAGCACCAGGTTAAGGTCACCCCAATCCACACTGTTCTTCTCACCCTGCAAGATAAGGATGGGTTGGGAAGAGAAAGAAGGGAAAGAAATATGTCAGCTGCCACTTTTAGTTCAAGCCAGTACTTGAGTCCAAGTCTAGTACCTTCCTATACTTGGAATCTACAAATCCTGATTTCCCCCTACCTCAGTCTCATAAATGGAGCAGAGAAAATTTATTACCCCTGGGTCATCTTCACAAGCTGGACTATCTCTCTGTCTTTAATCTATAATGATCTTATCTGGTTCCCTTCCCACCCTATTCTAGAAAGTGCTGGGGAGGAACAGACCTTGTAGCTGACACACAGTGGAACCTGTGGAATCTTTATGTAGATAAAGGAGTTGTTCATCGCAGCTCGCTCTTTCATCTTGTCAATGTCATCCACAGGGTGCTAGGAAAGGCAGGAAAGGAGTATGAGCCCCTGAAACTTAGGACCCCAAACATCTCCATCTTCTTTCACATCTGGAGTAGACTCAAAGGCAACAGAAGAAATCCCCAGCCTGACCTAACAGAGCATCCTAGGACTCTTTCATTTTTTTATCATCAGGGGCATGTCCAGTACCTCAGGGGCTTTGCGAAATGACCTTCTGACCCCAGAACTCCGATTCAAGCCCTGTGCCACACCTTTCCCAGGGCCCAGTGCTGCTGCATCATCTGTGGCAATCAGCTGTCGAGGCTTCACCACCGGTATTCCTGTGAAAAAGCAAGCACACCAGCTGTTGTCCTCTTTCTGAAGCTTCAGCTGTCTCTGAGGCTGCTATGCTACCCCAGTCTTCTGGAGCTCCACAATAAAAGTTCTCACCGGTCGTCACCAGTTTGGACTTATCTTCCTCATCACCAACCTCATCATCTTCCACACTTCGGCCAGGAAAGAAAAAGCCCATTATTCTATGGAAGAACTGGTGTGTCAGCTGGATGGTGAGAGGCACCACATTTACCTAAAGAGGAAAAAGGCTGAAGAAGCAATTAAGTTCAGACATCATCCCTAAGTTTGCCTCCCCTAACAGCAGAATACAGCACACAGATAGCCTTGACTGCCCTTTGTTCCTGGGTCCCCAAAAGACTGTTTACTAACCTCAAAGTGCTCCTTAACAGAGATACCCCCAACGGGGGGCCGGACTTTGCTGAAGAGACGAAGGGCTAGTTGTCGCCCAGACTGGCAGGAGCTCTGGGGCCGTAGGACTACCTGTAGGATAGAGTGATAAATCAACCCCAAAACCCTCTACAGACTAAGAGGAGAAGCACTGGTCTTGCTAAGATGGGCAGGCTTTCACCATCTCAGATCACCACACTTTCCCACCGTAGGTTTATATGGAAGAACCATCACAAATGGCCTGTACTAGAGAGTATGTGAATGGGCTAGGAATGGGGGAATAAGACTTGCCTTGTAGACAGCGTTGGGGAGGAGGTTGTTCATAGTGAACCAGCCCAACTCCAGAAGATGTTCTGCTGTGTCATCAGACTTATTCACCTATAAAGAGAGATTGCCCCCCCGCCAACCCCCAATCCATTGTAATAAGCCTTTCTTAGGAGCTGCTAGAGAATTACTATATACCCTATTTGTTTTCAGGTTCTCCATATACCTAACCCCATACTTTGATAACTCTTTCACCTCGGATAGTCAATGTACCCTCTAATCCCATACTTCTCATGGGTACTACCAGCCAGGGCACTAAATGCCAGTAATACTTCCCAGTTGCTATGACATTCAAAAATGATCTCATTCATTACCAAACATCCTGAAAGGGGGTGGGGGTAGTGAGGAGGAATGAACAATGTCCTCTCCTCCATGCCATGGATAATTGCAGGAGAGTTTAATGCTAGTATGGTATAATTAAGGTTCTACTCCAAGCAGGGTCACATTTCTAGGGATAAGATTATTCATTGAGCCCTGGCTGGTGTGGCTCAGTAGATTGAGCGCTGGCTTGTGAGTCAAAGGGTCGCAGGTTCAATACTCAGCGTAGGGCACATGCCTGGGTTGCAGGCCAGGTCCCCGGTTGGGGAGTATGAGAGGCAACCACACGTTGATGTTTCTCTCCCTCCCTTCCTCTCTCTAAAATAAATAAATAAATAAAATCTTAAAAAAAAGATTATTCATTGAGGAAAGCATTTGATCACCTTCATCTATATCTGCAATACTCTATATTACAAACATGTATCTAAGGGGAATGCTGCTCATGTATCATCAGTAAACTTTAATACCATCATCAATAGTTAAATAATAACTAGCTCCATTTTGTTTCTTTTTGTGAGTTACACTCACGAGATAGGTCAGTGCCTCTCAACACAGCTGCTTTTGTGTGACTGCATACATCCAATACCTTGCTATAGAGGAACCGCTGCAGCTCCAGTTCAGCAATTCCCAGCTGTCCATCTTCCTCTGTTAGGCGCCATCGTGCCTGAGCAAAGTAGAACTCAGTGCGACGGACCACGCTCACATCTTCCTGCTGCTTCCGCAGCTCCATCTTGTTGGCCTGCTGCAATTGGAAATCCTTAAAACACCTATAAATGGACAGAAAGGTCAGAGCCAATAGGGGTAACAGCATTTGGGTTGGGGGTAGAGTGAAATGCTCTAGAACGATGCAGGAGATAAACCCAGAGATGGACCTATTCTGGAACAGCTATTCTCTAAATTTTCTTCACTGGATTCATTGCTTCTCACACCCTGCCATGGGAGTACAAATCCCATCTTTCAGCACTAAAGCTTTTAATAACTTCTTTGAAGTAATTTCTTTGAACTAATAACCCCTATGATTATATCTACAATTGTGTTCCTTACTGATCAACTCAAGATATTTTATTTTCAGTTCAGCTACACAGTATTAAGACCACAAAAGTGATCTTTCCCAACTACCCATTTTTCTCCTTTCCCAGGATATAGTCTGTTGATGATCCAAAGGAAAGGCTCTCCGGTTCTCAACTTCTTGGCTATGTTCCGTAAGGCTCATTTAGGAAGAAGTGCCTGAATCTACTACATTGATCATGCACTAGGCCTAAACACTATCAGTATGCGGGCAGAGAAAGAAATGGACTCCATCTGGGGAACTGAAAAACTGCAGAAAAAGAATGCTGGTTCACCTGATGAGGATATTAAGCTCTTCGCTTTCCAGCGTTAGATTGGCCTTCTCCTGGTTCAGCTGCAACTGAAGCTTCTGGTTCAGGTCAAGAAGGCTCTCACTCTTGCTGTCATCCTGCAAAGACTAGGGAGCCAGAATAGGACAAACTGAGAGATTTCCCTTGACCTAGGAGTCCCTGTCCTCAGACTGTCCAGGCAACTACCTTCATGATAGAATACATCTGCTTTTCCAGCTGCCGGATCTGGGCCACGTGCTGCCGCACAGCCTCCTGCAAATGTAATATGCTGCTGCGCTGCTCCTCAGGATTGCTAGAAATCTCAAGCTGGAACCTGACCCGCTGCTTCTTCTCACTATGCTCCTAAAGGAATAAAAAAGAAAATGAACAAAATTTTATAACAGATTAAGTCTTACAGTAAATTGAAAAGAGAAAGGACAACAAATGGGGATCTCTTCTGAAAAGCTCATCTTTACCTGTCAGCAGCAGCAGCAAGAATAAAGGGTGGGCCCGTGCAGAAGATTTGGCAATTGATGTATTTCACAGTAAGCCAATCAATCCCACAGGGTAGGGATCATGGGGATGGTGGAAGTGGGGAGCAGTTACTGTTCTTAGAGGTATTTAAATGACTGAGTAGAGAACTGACCAAGAAACACAAGTAAACAAGCTCTACAGTCTCAGGGACACTCAGACCTTTCCTAGATAAGTGAAATTTCAACTGCTGCTGTTGACTAACAGATGATGTACCAACCGCAAGGCCCTTTCTCGGTCTGAAACATGGCTTTTCTTAATGGAGTCCAAATAAAGCACAAGGTCTGACAGTTCCTGTGAGGATAACTGGCATCCTGTAAGAGCCCACGCTCACCTTCCGCTTGGGTTCTACATGGAGCAGCAGGTTGTTGACAATGTCCAGGATCATGGCATACTGAGCTGGGTTGGTGGAGATTTCCAGCTCATGATGGATGAGGGTGAAAGTATCCACAGCCCCTAGGTAATTGTTAGCAGCTAATTAAGAGGCTCAAGTTCCCCTTTAAATATCTACCCCACTTCTTACCCCATATTTGGAACCACTCCTATTAGTTAACCCCATAGAAAGGGCTTGGTGAGAAATGCTCATGGGTAGAAATAGGTTTGCTTATTTCAAAATCAATCAATACCCATTCTTCACAGTTCTCTCCGAGAGTACAGGTTATTATCTCATAGGAGAACTTACAAAATGTAGAGCACAGTGAAATGATAATGTCCAGTGCAGCGTAGGACTCTTAATAGCACCACTGCCTCAAAACCACTAAGGAAATAACTACTGTCATAAATTCCTTAGTACCCTCCTAAAAGCCTTTCAAGCTCTGAATACCTTCCTGCTTCTTTAGAAGATCTTCCTTTTCCTGTTTCTCATGAACCTCAGGTGGCTTAATCTGAGTTGCCAGTTCAGGATCAATGTCATGGCTGTAACTAATATAGTACATTCGGCAACTGCAGCGTGAAATGATCCGCTGGACTTGCTGGGCTTGTTGTGCCTCAGCTGGCTGGTTCCAATCTGGGGAGAGGTAGGAAAGAGATAAGAGAAAGACACTGTCAACAGAGGTATTTTGAGAGCCTCCCGGCCAGCTGCATGTGATGTCTAGGGAACTCTAGATTCTTGTGTTCAACCTAGTCTAATACAAAATGGTCCTACTCCAGCATTAGGAGTAGGAAAGGAAATCAGGATCCTTTGGGATGCACATCTGCTCCTAACCATATAACCGTATGATAAGGAAGAGAGGAGAGCTGACCTGTGGTGGTGGTAACCATGCCTCCCACTGCTTGCCCGCTCTCCATCAACTCTTGCACAGAGTCCAGACTACGCTGCCGGTGCTCTTCGATATTCTTCACCTGAAAACAGAGATATAGGCACCTTTAACTCCTGGGGGTCATAGCTTGTCCTGGCCAACTGGGTCACTGATCTCCATGATGCAAGTAGTTACACTAACTATCTAGATTTACTAACTATCTAAATTTCTATTTCCTGGAATAGCTTAAAGGATGTCTCAAGGTAGAGGATACATACATCTCTTTTGTGGCTAAACCACCCAAATTCTGAGTTACATGCACATTTTGCCAGGCCCACAGGCCTCAGGCCAGAAAAACAAGCTAGGATAAAATCAAATCATGTCCCACCACACGTCCATTAAGATGGCTAATTACCAAAAAAAAAGGAAAATAACAAGTGTTGGCAACAATGTGCAGAAATCAGAACTCTCGTGCACCACTGGTGGGAATGTAATAGTACAACCACTGTGGAAAACAGTACAGTAGTTCCTCAAAAAAATTAAAAATAGAATTACTATATGATCCACTTCTGGATATATATCCAGAACTGAAAGCCGGGTCTCAAAGATATATTTGTAAACCATGTCCATAGCAGCATTATTCACAATAGCTAAAATATGGAAACAAACCAAGTGTCCATTAGTGGATGAATAAATAAGCAGTATGTGATATTTATGTACAATGTATACTCATCCTTAAAAAGGAAATTCTGACATGCTACAACATGGGTGAAACTTGAGAACACTATACTAAGTGAAATAAGCCAGTCACATACACACACACAAATACTGCATGACTCCACTTACATGAGGTAATTAAGAGTAGATAAAATCATAGAGACAGAAAGCAGAATGGTGGTTGCCAAGGACTGGGGGAAAGGGAAAGTAGCGAGTTATTGTTTAACAGGCATAAAGTTTCAGTATTATAAGATGAACAGTTATGAAGATCGAGTGTAGTAATGGTTGTGTAACATTTTGAATATATTTAATACCACTGAACTATACACTTAAAATGGTTAAAAGGGTAATTTTATGTTAATGTGTATTTTACAACTTAAAATGTTGGAAAAAAAATCAAATCATGTCATAAGCAAAATTTTCACCAAAACCAAAACTTCCCACCACCTCGGCATTTATGTTTTCGTATTCTTGCTCTTTCTGTCTTCAGAGAGACAACCATTCTAACACTGTTGCCATGGAGGAAGGGGACTGAATTATTCTGACTCTCTCTGCCTAGCTGCAGTCAAAGTGAATAACAGAATGAATAATATAGAAGAACATAAGCAGGTCTGCCAAGTCACACAAAAATGTATATAGGAAAGGCAAGATCAAAATCCCTCCCACCTAAGCCAAGGACATTCCACTCCAATACTAATATCATAGCCTGAGGGTATCATAGCCTGGGGAGGGGAGGAAGGGTTCAAGTGCAAAAGGCATGCCTAAAAGAAGCAGAGGCCCAGCAAATGTGATATAGGTAAATCTAGCATATCTCATCCTGCCCCCTTCTGTATGAATATTTAACACCTTCTGTGCCCACCTCCTGAGACTACTAGTGAAGGCCACGGCTGGCCTGAACCATACCTTTATCAGCATGTCCTCTAAAAGTATCAATAACCTGACCCTTACTTGGCTTGACATCTGATGAAATGCTTATTACTTATATAATTAAACTAGAGGTTGCCTGGATTGAGCCCTAAGGTCACTGGAGTAAGAAGCACCAGCCAAGGAAGAGGGGATTGGCTTTATCCCCATTGAATACAGAATGGCAAATGATGTTATCACACTGGATCTAGTAACTCATTTGGTGGACCATGCCCAGCACAATGTGAACACTTAGTATCTGTTAAATAAGTAATGACAATGCAGAATATTGACTAGGTATATCTCATAACAATTAGATAGCCCAATAATCATATTGTATCCTATAAATTACAGTGCAAATTATTTTACCAAGAAGCTGAAAACTTACAGCCACTACTCAATCTCACCATCTAACAAACACATTATCTTGACACACACAGATGCCCCCCCCCCCCCAACATACTGACTTAAAAAAAAGATAAGGCTGCCCCAGCTGGTGTAGCTCAGTGGATTGCTGACATGTGAACCAAAGGGTCACCGGTTCAATTCCCAGTCAGGGCACATGCCTAGGTTGCAGGCCAGGTTCCCTAGTGTGGGGCATGTGAGAGGCAACCACGCATTGATGTCTCTCTCCCTTTCTCTCTTCCCCTATGTCTAAAGTAAATAAATAAAATATTTAAAAAAAAAGATAAGACTATCTTCTAACTGAATGAAGCTTTATATTTTTCAAAGTACTTTCTCATTTGATCCTTTCATTTGATCTTGTCAAGGTGAAGTATTAGAACTCCATTTCATAAATAAAGGTGACTTGCCCAAGGGCTCACAGCTACTATAATGGCAAAGCTGGCGTCGGAACTCTCATAATCTGATTCCTAGACAAGCAGTCTTTCTATTCAACCTTACTGCCTTGCTGAAACTGTCACTCAATCATCTTCACTGAGATCAGAGAGCCCTGATGGGTGTGGCTCAGTGGGTTGGGCATCATCCCATAGATCAAAAGATCACAGGTTCCAATCTTGGCCAGGGCACAGGTCTGGGTTGCCGGCCAGGTCCCCCCCAGTTGGGGGCATGTGAGAGACCACAGATTGATGTTTGTCTCCCTCCTATCCCCTCTCTCTTAAAATAAAATCTTTTGAAAAAGAGAGAGAAAGATCAGAAAAAAGGCAGACAGCTTATCTAAAATTCTTACTTACTGCCTGTTTTCAGGCTTCCAGCTGATTAATGTGATATTATTAACAGGGGTTAGCAAACTTTTCAAAAGTAAAAAAAGTTCCAACCCATTTTATTCTAGTGCTAGGAAATGAGAATTTCCCTGGCAATGAAATAGAATAGCATGAGATTTTAAAAAAAGAAATGCTATACTCACTGACACACAGACAAGAGACTACCTATAGTTCCTACATTTAAGGTGTTATCAGTCTCATTATTCTGCTAAGCTGGCAGCAATAGCTACTGTCAAAGAATCTTGCAACTATTCAGGGTGGAAGGGGCCAACTACAAAAAACAGGATGTAATGCGTCTTCCTTCCTCGCCCTGTTGACTAACCTCTAACCAGAGCTGTCGGCCATCCTGCTCAGTGGGGCTGCTTTCAGTGGTGGCAAAGTACTGCATGCCATCCAGTAGGCAAGTCCAGGATGTCTTTTGCTTCAGTGTGTCACCATACCAGGCTGGATGATGTTGACACTGCAGCAGCTGGGCTTTAGCAGCTGATACAATGACACAGCCTTCTGTTTCTGCTCCACGAAGAACCATCTATGTCAGAGAGAGAAGCAAAATCATAGCACCAGAGCCACCAAGAAAGATGAGATCAGTTAGAGAAGTCTACCAAAGATTGCAGCTGGGTCCAATTCTGGCTTACTGAGTGAACTCTACTGGCTTTTAGACATGGTACAGGTTATCCCTGATACTGGCTGGAAGGAGTAATTTTTTGGAGCCCTTATTCACCCATTCCTACTTAGAGGTGGGGGAAGGCAAACACATGTGATTATGGCCTAGCCCAGTACTGGGGTGCTCTGGTAAAGAGATGGTACCTGGCAGTTGACCAGCTCAATTAGGCAGTTTCGGTTATATATGTCATCGGTCTGGCAGGCAGCAATGCCACACAACTGGTCACTCACACCTGAATCGTCTTCTGTGAATACTACAAACCTATCTGTCTCTTCAATCAGCTTCTGCAACATATAGGCACCTGGCAGAGAAATAGGAAGCAGAAGTAGTCACAGTCTCAAAGGGATAAAATCCAAACTGATCTTCCTTCAGTTTTGCTGGGTCGGTAAGGGCTAGAACACATTCTCCCCAGCCTGCAATTCCAGCCCAGCCCAGCCCAGCCCTTGACCCCTCAGGACAAAATAAGGGCTGCCACTTCACTTTCCCCTCAATTTTAATAAAAGAAACAGATTCCCTCACTGGCCAGTGGACTGAGCACCGGCCTGTGAACCAAAAGGTCATTGCTTCAAGTCACTGGTTCAATTCCAGGTCAGGGCACCTGTCTGGGTTGTGGGCTGGGTTCCCCCGCTGGGGAGGCAACTGCTGTATGTGTCTCTCACACACTGATGGTTCTCTCCCTCTCTTTCTCCCTCCCTTCCCCATCTCTTTAAAAAGTAAATAAATGAAATCTTAAATAAATAAAAAAAAGTAACAAGATTCCCAAAAGAAACTATGTAAGTAGTAGCATTTTTTTCTCTTAGGCATAGCCACCTCTGCATTACTTTAGGATGTCCATCCACCCCATCCCCCATTTTGTTCCTTATAGTTTTCAGATTATTTGAAATACTGTTTATTGACCACTCATTTCCATGTGAAACCTCTCCCTTGCCATCAGTGCCATTGTGTTCTAGCTCTACTGCTCCCTCTGATTATACCTGTAGACCTTCTGCCTTCTCCCAGGTCTCAGAAGTAAGTATCTCCTAAGGTCTAACCTTGGCACATTCCCTTCTCTTTCCTACTCTTTGTTCTAATGAGTCTGTCTAACAGTGTTTTGGTTAACAGCACAATCTCCAGAATTAGACTATAGTCTGCCTCTGTTCAAGATCCTATCTGCCAGTTACTTGACTGTGAACCTTAGCAGCCTGCTTTAACATGTGTTCTGTTTCCTTGTCCGTACAATAATTGGGACTATCTCACAAGGTTGCTGAGAGAATATAATGGAATAATATATCAAAGTATTTTGCAGAATATCTGCCACACAGTAAGCAACTATTATTATCTCCTTTGCATTAACTCTTAACTCTATGCTAACATTCCCAGGTTTCTATCTCTAGCCCTAAGCTAAAGACCCTCATTTCCAACTGTTGGTCAAACATTACCTTGATGTACTATTTGCACCAAAAACTCAGTATATCCAAATCAACAAGTCTGTACCTCCCCAACGCTGTTTAACCTCAAATTTTCTCTTTCCCCGTTTTAATTCCTTTTTCCAACCAGTTGCCAAATCTCTGATATGCACAAGACTATTTCCATCCATCCCCACATCTTCTTGCCCACTGCGTCTACCTAATGCAGGCCCTTGATGCCTCTTGTTGAGGCACCACCACAGTTTCCTCATTTGTCTCCCCATCTACAGTTCCTTCCTCTCCAGTCCTTCTCTGCACTACTGCCAGACTTATCTTCCTAAAACTAAAACTAATGAAGACACACCCTTATTCAAAAACTTTCAGTAGTTCACTATTATCTACTGAGTAAGAACGAAAAACCCCTTAGCCTTGGACCTGGCTGGGTAGCTCAATTGGCTGGAGCGTCATCCCCATATGTCAAAGTTGTGGGTTCGATCCCCAGTTAGAAAACATACAAGAATTAACCGATGAATGCGTAACTAAAATAGATCAACAAACTGTTGTTTCACTCTAAAATTAATAAATAAAAATTTTTTTAAAGCACATAAGATCTTAAAAAAACAAAACTCTAGCCTTGTATGAAAGGCTTTTGATGATTACCTCCAGCTTTCCTTTCTAGCATCTTCTCTCACTCTTCTCTTTCAGCCACTCTCTAGGCCAAACAGACTGTTCCCTCTCCTTTGAACATACTAAGCTTTATCAACTCCACTCCCTCGGGGTATTCCCTACGCCTTGAATGCCTTTCCTCCCCATTTCCACATGTTCAGACCATACTAAGCCTTCAAAGGTCCACCTCAAATGCTATTTCCTCAATAAAACCTTCCTGAGTGCACTCCCTCCTTCACTCCAGTCAAGAACTTCCACATTCTTTAATTTCTTCCTTGTGGCATTTATCCTTTTCACCTTGTTCTTAAACTCACCATGAACTTGCACTCTTCTATACTTGTTATTCCCTCTCCCTGAAATGCCCTCTCTTCTTTCCTCACCTGTCAAACTCTTACTCATATTTTAAGGCCCATCTCCATTATCATCTTCTCTGTGAAGGCTTTCTAGACTTCCCTATGCTGATTTAAATACTTTCTTCTTGAACATCTTACAAAGCATTTTCATAATTAAATAATAATTTGCATATCTTCATATCTATTAGTTTCTAAGCTTCCTGCCATCTTTGTATCCCTAAAGTCTAGGGTGATGTCTGGCACATTATAAAACCTCAAGAGAGCTAAAATGAATCTATGGATAAATGAGTGGTTGAGTGAATGAGTGAACTAATCTTAGCTCATCCAGAAGTGACAACTTGTTGAGGCAAGTTGAGTATCACGCATTCTATACCCATCATTGAACCCAACACAGTGCTTTATGCTGTTAGTTCCTCAATAAATATTTGTTGACTGAACACAATAACTTATTAAAACATAAAACAATTCTCTAATCCTTTGCTTTTTTCCCTTACTCATCCCATGTTGGCCCCACCATTCCTTCCTGATTCTCTTCCTGACCACAGGACTAGACACTTTAATGCCCCACATCATTGTTATGTAAGACTTGTGTGGCCTAATACGGAAAAATAATGGTTTCATCTCTACACTTAGATGGAACCAGCCATGGTTTAGTGCTTGCTTTTCAAACTCCTGTCCAAACCAATGTACATATCCCAAACCCAACCCAGTGGACTCTTATCTCCCCCAGCTTACCTCCTGATGACCCTTTATCGGGCTGTCCACTAAAGCTGGGAGTGCTGGGGGGAGGTGGGGCTGGGGCACGGGTCTGGACACTTTGCTTTGGCTTTTTGGCTGGCATCTGGGGATCGATCTTTAACCCCTTCAGGGCTTCAGTGGAGAGATTACGTTTGAGTACAGCTGCCTTTTTGTAGCCATCGTACAAACCAAAGGCAATGTCCCGATTAGTGGTTGTCCAGGAAGCCCGTAAATCCACCAAGTGCAGCTGGTGTGTGTGAAAGGCAGGATCCCCAATTCGAGTAGAGGGCTCCTAAGAAACGGGAAGAGAAACTCAGGGTAGCATGGAAATTCCCAACATTCCTCCTGGACCACAAATGCAGAGATAAGAAAAGAAGTTTGTTGAGTAAAGAACCTGTTCTGGGAGAGACAAGAAGGCCCTGGGAAAGAAAAACTAAGTGGTCATAGCAAGCATGTTAGATATACCCACTGTATTTTAAATGACTCAGAGAATTTCCACTTACAATCCTTCCTTAATTGGGAAGAAAAACACCAAATAAGGTGCTAGGGGAAAAGTTGGACTCTATTTTCCTGAAGGGCAATAGACTTTGTTTAAAAGGAAGGAGAGAAAAGTACTTTTCAAAAAGAGTGATGCTAATACAGCTGATCCAAGTGATGACACGTATGCTTGAAATACACTTAGGAACATTACCAGGGACGTAGTCTGAAACCTACTGATATAGACTGAATTGTGTCCCTCTCCACCAAATTCATGTGTGAAGGCCATAATCCCCAGCGAGATGGTATTTGGAGACGGGGTCTTCAGAGGGTAACCAGCTTTAGATTATGTCATGAGAATGAGGCCCTCATGATAGGATTTGTGCCCAAAGAACCTGGAAGACCAGAGAGTTTGTGCTCTCTTTTGGTGCCACGTGAAGACACACAAGGCAGCCATCTACAGGCCAGGAAGACAGCCCTCACCAGAACCTGACCGTGCTGGTACCTTGATCTTGGACTTTTCAGGCTCCAGAATCATGAGGAATATATTACCGTTGTTTAAGCCCTCCAATCTATGGCATTTTGTTACGGCAGCTTGAGAAGAACTGAGACAGCTACTGATACAAACAAAGTAGTAAAGAGCTCGTTCCAGGTGGTACCTCCTCTGCCGTGCGATTGCTGTGTCGTTGGTACGTGAGGGAAGACAGGCTCAGTAGGTGGGTCTTTGAGACCAAGGGATCAAGGCAGTGGTCAGCACTCTCTTCAGTGGGCGAGGCCATCAGATGAACAGTCACCTGACTTAAGTCACTAACCATCTGGGTCACACTCCAGTCAGAGATGAGGCGCCGCATCACTGTACCCGCTGAGAAAAGGAAGCAAACAGGGCCTATGCAGACCACTGCAGAAGAACAGCATGGGACAGAAAGAGAGGAAGGGAAAGAGGACAAGGAGTGGGCTAGGAGAAATAGAGGGAGTTCATTTTTCACCTTACCTTGAGGTATAAGCCGCTGAGTTCCCCGAGTGAAGACGTGGCCCTGACTGCACTCAATCTGGATGCCCCGCTGCTGGGCAAATGAAGCCCAATAATGCACCTGGTCACAAGAAGTTAACACTGAATGAAGAATGGCATTGAAGAGATGATTAAAAGACCAGATAAAAAAATAAGTGAACGAGGGAAGGAGAACAGAATGAGGATGTCAACAAGGATGTCAGAGCCTGACCTGCAGCTGGGGAAAGAGTGCGGTAAAGGAAAGCTGCTTGTAGTGCTGGCCAAGTTTCTTCTTGCCGGGTTTCAGATTATTGAAGAGCTTTCCCCTGCAGATAGGCCTTGTGACACTAGTCCAAGTTGCCCAGAAGTTCTGCATCCAGCGCAGGGTACTACTGTATAGCAGAATTCGGGGCTGGGCTATTGCTGCAAAGAAAAGAGCAGACGTTTCCTAGCTATAGTTAAGACATAGGGAAGAAGCTAAATCCTTAACTTCAGACTTTAGAGGTTTAAAAACCCAAACAGCACTCCGCCTCACACTAAATATCCCAACACCCTCTTCTTCTCAAGTTCTTTGCTTTCACCAACCCTCTTTGAGAAGGTGCTAACCCAAATCCTCCCTTGCCCTTTCCCCTGTCCTTTCCCCGGAGAACTGAGCTGAAGTCCTCAATGTCTAAGCCTACCCTCCCTGCCCTTCCTCCCCATTGTCCCAGACCCAAGCCTCACTCCCGCTGTTCCGAGTCAGATCCATCTTGATGGAGAGATTGAGGTTCTCAGAGCGGAAGGCCCGGTAGGAGTCATGCAGCTGGCCCAAGGGCACCTCAGGCAGGAACTCTGGGGCCCGAAGAGTGACACCGTGGTGATCATGGGGGTTTCCATGGCATAGCCACTGCAAGTCCAGTGTCATGCAGAGGTCAGGCAGGTGAAGGAAGCAGCAGTCGTCATACCTGCCTCACAACAGAATCCCAGTCCTCAGCACCCTGCTCACTTGCAGCCCTTGGCTCTTCCCCTCTCCCTCCACCCTGAGTCCCTCACCCTGTTAAGGCCCCACCCATCATTCCACTTACTTAGAGGCTGTTCTCACGTTGACATCCAAGTCACCCTTGAACACAAACTGACCAGGTTTCCAGTGAAATGACAGGTGGCTCCACTCCCAGTGCATATTCTCAGTTGTATTGTATGGATCCTATAACCACCCACAAAAACTTGGTGAGATGTGGGTAAGAGTATCTCCCTCATCTGCCAAACCGTACCTTTCCCTCCTGCCCCAAATGCTGTACAAGCCCCAACTATCCCAATAAGAAAACAACTCCTCTGGACCCTCACCTCAGTAGCCAGCTGGTGCAGGTTCGCCTGTTCAACATCCATGTGCCAGTCCCCATGGAACAGAAGACGACTCTTGTCCCACCAGGGCAAGGGTGGGCTGGGGTCAGCTGAAGGCTTGGTCAAGAGGTCCACAGATTGGCCAATCAGCGTCCAGGCTGGATCCCAGCATGGACCCCAAACTACTGTGTACTGAAAGATTTCCGCTGGGATAGAGGGGCAAAGGGTACAGCTTGTTACACAACTTAATCCCACTCTTCATCCTTCAATGCAGAAGGGCCTCAGTGCATCTTCCTCCCCAGCCGTCACAACATCCCTCAGCCAAACCAACTGCCGTCCTCTACTCACAGTGAAAGTCGTGGTAGAACTTGAGTGGGGGCATGTTCCTCTCTACTGCCACATTACCCCATGGTAGACCCAAGTGCAGGATTTGACGCCGACGGGAGCAAGGGTGACCACTCTGCTCGGTGCCCACAAGTCGACCCATTAGCCGCCAGTCACGGATCTCAAACAGGTACCGGGGATAATCTCTTATCCGAACTGTTATTATAGGGAAGATACACACTGGCTATTCCGGGAATGGTCTCAGCACTCTCAGGCATTTTTTTCCCCTGCCACTACTTTTACCCATATATTTTACAAAGTCATCTGGGAGAACAAAAGCTAGTAGTTGGTAACAAAGCTGAAAAAGGGCACTGAGATCCTAAGCAGATGGTAAGAATAACACTGAGCCACACTAACCCTGAAGATGACTGAATTAGTTGTTCCTTGAAGTTAACCAAGTAATTTCAGGGTGAAATTCAGGAACAAAAAAAATGATGACAGGGAAGAGAAGCCTACCCATCCCACTCCACCCATCCAAAAACAGCCAGAGTTCCCAATATAACCAAGCTCCTCTGTCATCATTCAAAGAGCTCCCTGGAGCTCCAAGGGCAAACCCCAGGCTCTGCAAATACTCACCTAGAAAAGTCTTGACACTGCACTTGAGCATACGACACCATTGAATAACAAGATCAACTCCCTCAGCAGGAAAAGGGCTGCCTGGATCAAGCTCTTGAACCTGCTCTATCACACGTTCAGGACCGTGGAAGGAGGCATCTGCCAGAGCCACCAGCTCTAACCCTGCCAGGCTCCAAGTGAGCAGTGCCCGGCGCATGGGTGTGTTGCCATAGAGACGACGGGACCGCTGGATGTAGATTTCAATGTTTTTGTGTTCCAAAGAGGCATAGAGCTCCTCAATTTTGCGGGCTGGCAATAACTCCCCATGCTGCTTCCGAAGGGCAGCTACTTTGGCATCCAGCAGCTGTAGCCTTTTGGCACTCTCCTTACTTTCATCCTTCATCAGTTCATAATTATCACGAAGTTTTACCTCAAAAATGTCATCCAGGAAAACCCATGAGAAGTGCTGAACCTTCAAGAGCAGATCAGGTGGGAGTGGGGCAGGGCTTGGACAGGCCTGAGCATGAGCTTCACCTCGATGCAGCCCCTTCAGCCATTTCTGAACTCCCACAGCCTCATCCAGAGTTTGAGAAAAGTCATACTGATAGGGAAATTCCACTGACACTGAGCCGACGGAGAGGAACCACACGCGGTTCCAGAGGGTCTGCAGCGCAGGAAAGGGGTTCCGGTGGAGGATCATTTCCTCCAGTTCAGGCAGCAGCTGCACCTCCACCTCCTTGAAGTTGAAAATGCTATTTCCATCAAAACCAACGGCCAGCTCCGGGCAGTAAGCCTGAAGTGAACCCCCGTGCCGGCTCAGGGACACACTCTCTGCAGCCAGGGCTATGAACTTGTCCTCAGCTACAAAAGCAGTCAGCTCGGCTGTGCTCACCTCTAGTGTCAGGTTTAGCAGCCGCTTTGGGGAAGATGGCTCAGGGGGATGACCTTCGGGTTTAGAAGTGGCCCCCGGAGTCTCTAGCGCAAGGAGTGACACAGTCTCAGGAAACAGAGTGGCTCTTAGTAGGTCTCGGCACTGCAGGGTGGCCAGGATATGCTGGTACAGGTACATGTGGTCTGGGGGACTCCAGAGTAAGGTCAGCCCGGTACCACACTGAACCTTTAGGGAGCAAGAGGAAAGCATCTGTCAGTTTCCATGTCCCACAACAGGAGAGATGACGGGGGTTATTATACATGCATACATGACTCGAGAACCTTCTCGAAGGCCCAGAAGTCTTTCCTGAGTAGCCCTCGCCTTGGTCTTAGCACCAGGGGCACTTAAGAGCATTCATATCTACATTATCCTCAACTAGATCCTAAACTGTCTTGGGGTAAAGGTCATGTGTTTTAATTCTTCGGTGTCTACCAAAGCATATCTAGCATATATATCACACACTCAATAAATCATCTGGCTTTGTATTCCTGCTAAGTTATCTTTCTGTAACTGCCATACTCTGTATAACAACCTCTGCAACAATCAGTTTGAAAATGTTTAGTATACTGATTTCATCTTAACTAAATTCTTAAGAAGTATAAGAAGTAATGACTACACACATCAATATAGCAAGTGATTTATGTGAAAGTAAGCCCCAAAGAAGGGAGCTTGAAAAACAAAGTCACTTCTGAACAGCTAAGTGGACAGGGAAAATTCAAATTCCAGGATAGAAAAATTCCTTGGAGTTCCAGGCTCAAAAAGCCAACTCTTCAGGATCCAAAGCAAGGTGAAGTCTGACCAACAGGAAGATACCCCACGCTCCTCCTAAGAGGGTGCCTTGTCCGTCTAATGCCCTGAGAGAATGGTGTTGGAAAGCTTCTCAAACTTGCCAGCACCTCCATCTTCCAGCCTTTTGATGGGCTGAACGTTTCAGCAACATGACACAAGATTTATGATCTTTAAAAAGCTCCATAGCCCTGGCTGGTGTGGCTCAGTGGATTGAGTGCCAGCCTGCAGACCAAAGGGTTGCTGGTTCGAGTCCCAGTCAGGGCACATGCCTGGGTGGCGGGCCGGGTCCCCAGTTGGGGGGTGCATGTGAGAGGCAACCACACATTAGTGTTTCTCTCCCTTCTTTCCCCTGACTCTAAAACTAAATAAAGTTGTTTTAAAAAAAAAAAATCTCCATATTTTTCAGAGATATGCACTGAAGTATTTACAGCGAATATTATTGGTCTCTTATCTGCTTCAAAATAATCCCAGAGCCAGAGGACAGGGGCAACTGGTGGAAGTATAGATGAAGCAAGCTGGTCGTAAGTTGGTAATTATTGAGGCTGGGTATGAACACATGGAAGTTCATATAATCTTGCATATACTTTAAATTCCATAATAAAGAGTTTAAAAATGTTCAAAACAAGCCAGGAAAAAAGAACACCAGGTGTTGTATTTCTCATAGATGAGTTTCACATCACTCAAAAGATTGGGAAATGATCTAAGTCTAGGGAAAGCCCAACCTGACTCAACCCCCACATAGAAGCAGTACCTCCAGAGAGCGGATGCTGTTGTGATAGGTGATGGAGAGCATGGAGAGGCTGAGCACTGGAGCAGGGATGTCAGGAGCCTTGCAACAGGGCTGCATCTTCTCTGTGACTGACTTCACCAGTGCAAGCACAAGTCCTTGAACACCCACGGTGGAGGTCTCAGCACTTCCCAGGACAGTCAGTGTGTCCAGGCGGACCTCTGACGCACCTAACACCCAGAAACCACGTCAGCCTTGATTCTCAGCTTCCAACTGACGACTTCAGTCCTCGCTCTCCTTGGTTACGTTTCCTCTTCACTCTAGTTACCTCTATTCCTCATACCTCTCTAAGTTCATTCCTCATGTTTCAGGGAAATTTTTCCTTTCTCATCTTAACCGAAACTTCTGGCAGGGCCAAAGAAGTTCCCTAACTCCTACGAATTGCCCAGAGATACATCAGTTACTAAACCCAAGGGAAGAAAAAGTAAAAATCAAAAACTGCATGCATCTCATTCTCTTGATCAGACAAAAGGCTATCTTTTTCTTACGTATCTTGCTTAATACTAACCTTTTGTAAGCCCTTAAGAAATATCAAGAAACCTAAGAGTTATGTAGGACATTCTAGCTTCTCAGCTTCTAACTTAGAAAAATTCCAGGTAATTAGCTTCATTAAATGAGAAGGAACAGATTGAACATAATGTGCTTAATGTGCTTAGGTTACAAACTACCCGCTTCAGTAGAGACTCCCTGTCCTACTTACCAACGAGGGCAGAAAGGGTGAACAAGTTCATGTCCTCCACCTTCAAGTCCACCTTCCACAGTAATGACACAGAGTCTCCAAATGAAGATTCCCTAGAGACTGCTGACTTTCCAGACTGTGGGCCCATCAAGGATAACATCCGAGAGAGACACTGGGCACAGGTGTCTGATGTTTCTACCTGCAATCCTCGGATAGTACAATCAAGAAAGAGGGTATCCGACTGGGTGCTAGACAGTCCCAGAGGCTGATTATAGCTACCCTAGAAAAGAAGCAGAGGGACCCAATAGGAGCACGCAGATATACACTTCTATAAGACACTAATGCATCACCTGCTGCCAAAAAGGTGCTCCGTGCCCTAAAGCAGGGTAGGATGAGGAAACTGCACTGACTCCTGTTCACCGAAGTCCATACCTACCTGCAGTGTGAAGGAGTCCAGGACAAGTGCCTCACCCCAAACATGCATGTTGGGTGGGTGTGGTGCCCGCTGAATGTGGGAGTCACTGCCCACTCTCCAACAGAGGTGATCCACAGTTAGGATGCCCCGCTGATGGATACTTTGTGGCCTCAGGTGCTGGTAATCTAAAACAAAGAGGTAGAAGAGAGGCATCCTAGGGAGCCACTGTGGCCATCGATTGGGTCCACCTCCATTCAAGGGCAGGTTTTTGTGCCTTTTCCACCCAGAGCCTTACCCAGAGAGATGGAATTGAATCCCAAGGCAAAGGGCGGAGTATCGCCAAGCTGAATGGAAATGTTGACATTGGAGATAGACGTGCTAAAGATGATGGGAGCCAGGATTTGGGGAAAAGTTCTGCATAAGGACAAGACATCATTATTTGATAAGGAAAGACTTACAGCTTCCTATAATGGAAGCTCTCAAAAATCAGGGTGAGTTTTATTGTGGTTCTTAGGAATGGATGTAACTAGAAAACAAAAGACTGGCCCTGGCTGCTGTGGCTCAGTGGATTGAGCACTAGCCTGCAAATCAGAGGGCCCCTGGTTCGATTCCTGGTCACGGTACATGCCTGGGTTGTGGGCCAGGTCCCCAGCTGGGGGCAAGTGAGAGGCAACCAGTCAATGTTTCTCTCACACATCGATGTTTCTTTCCCTCCCTTTTTCCCTCCCTCCCCTCTCTCTAAAAATAAATAAATAAAATCTTAAAAAAAAAAAGAAAAAGGAAAGACTAAACTCATCAGCTCACTGCTACTCCAAATGGTTAATCTGCAGGAATGCCAAAAAGGTATTAGGTTGAACCATACGAAATTGCCATTTCATAGGTCAAATATAGTGAACATCAGGAGTTCATAGACTTCAACCTACTACAACCAAGAAGCATCACTTCCACACCATTAACCTTCAGTTCTCTATGCCACACAACGCAAACACTACACAAAGAGAGATATGGCACTGCTAACATGACCTGTCTCCTCATAATATGAAGCAGACAAGATACTGTTTATCATTTAAGTTCAATTCAACAAACATTTAATTTGTCTAATAAGGCATCGTGCCAGGTACTGAGAACATAAAAAAAGAGGGCATCATCCTACCATCAAAGAGCCTAATCTAATGGGGAAGATACATAAAATAGGACCTTTACTGAGACTGGGCCATTGAAACTTAGATTCAGAAAGATCAAACAGCCAAATACATATTTCACACAAGATGCCACTTCAGACCAAAAGAACTGCAGAGAATCCATCTGAGGAGACAGTGGTTAAAAAAGATGACACTGACCTTTTTTCCCTTTGCGTTGGAACAGATGAACTAGACCCTTGGGTCTCAAGTGCTAGCATGTGCATCCAGTGAGAGAATTCCTGGTGCCGGTAATGAATAATGCAAGTGTTCAGAACCAGGGAGGCTGAGAGGTCAATGGTGGTCACCTAGAAAGGAGAACACTGGAACTATGAGCTTGGATTTTATCTCACAAGGCAATGATGTAGGAAAAGAACAGAGAAAGGAATGATTTTTGGTACCACAGTCACCACACCTGCACACTAGCCTTGAGGGAGTTGAGGCAGACAATGCGCTGGCGGCTCTGGGACAGCAACAACCCATCTGTAAGGGCAGAGGGCAGATCTGAGAACACTGAGAGGGCAAAAGGTAAAACTACAGGCAGGGAAGGAGATGAACAGAATGTCACTAACACTCTAGAGTTGGGGCTATTTTCTCTCAGTCTGGTTCCCTCCTCACCCTCCCCACTGACAATCAAATAAAGATGATCATGTGGTGCATGGAAAAACAGAGTGCCTGGTCCTCCCATTTTCTCTCAGTAACAGCATCGCCACCCACAAACCTTTTAGAAGGAGTTCAGTGCTCATCTGTGCCATATCAGAGTTTGCCGTGAAGCTTCGAAGGGGCAGCTGATCCTCATCACGGTGGTAGAGGAAATGCAGCAGCTTCAGCGTCCAGTTCAGATGCCTGGACCAGAAACAGACTCTAGCTCAGAAATATGTGGAATGCCCTTTCTCCCCATAGACAAGCTCAGTGCAGCTACTAGCTGCATATACCAGCATATAACTCCCAACTATCACTTTCCACACTTCTGTGCCAGGAGAGATCTCACCTCTTTTGACTATTCATGGACAGTACCACACTTGTGATCTCCATTTTCACCTTCACCTGGTCTGGCAGCTGCTGAAGGAGGTACAGGCCAGGCAGAGTTGGCTCAGCCAAGTCCTTTGTCACCTCTGAAAATATGAATGAATAATACAAGAGCCACCAATCCTTAACAGTGCCAAATCTCCAAAATTTCCCTGCCCTCTTTGGCCAAAATTTCCCATATAAAATAGGCTAAGCAAATGCCCAATTTTAGGCTACAAGGCAAATATCCCAGAGTTTAAGGCACCTGCTATACTTCCTTCCCCAAAGTCTAAAAAATAGTATGGGGAGCAGATTGGTATAATAGAAAGAATATGGGATTTAGGGTCAAATAATTTAAGCTCCATTTTTAATATCAACTAGCTATGTGCTAGCTGATCTTCACAGGCTTCAGTGTCCTCATTTGTGCAATGAGAGGACATATATAAAACACACAGTACAGGTCTAATTTATGATAATTATGCACTAAACATTGGTTCTTTCACCCACCACAAATAAATGCCCGATTTCCTCTATCTATTCTCAGGGTCCAAAGCCATGGTGACTAATAAATCATACCTAAATGAATAGGGAGACTACTGTTTTTTTCTACTTCCAAGACAGCCTGAGAAGAGGGCAACCAAGAAGTTCACTGACTGGGGCTTTACCTGAACAGGGAACAGGCTTGGGCGCCAGGCTTGGGCCCTGGTGCAGCAGCTGACTATGGAAGAGGCCCTCATGCAGTTCAGCATGAAGTGTCCACACATCCACAGCGATCGCCTTCAGGTGCCGACTCCTGATGCCCACCTCTAGACACAGCTTTAGGGCCAGTGAGAGCTCTGCTAGACAGGTGTCCTCCTATAGAAGAAAAAGCTTCTATGGTATGTATGGGCAGGGAGCTTGGGAATTCTGGGACAAAATGCAGAGGTCTGGAACACTACCTTGAGAGAGCCCCATAAGGACACAGAATATATAGGGTAAGCCCTAACCTCTTTGATACACCCAAGAAGATACAAGGCAGCTGAAGGACCATGGCATACTTACCAACTGGCCACTCTTGAGAACTTTGCTGTTGATCTGACTTAGGCTCACCTCACATTTTAGCCTGGGAAAGGAAAAAAAATTAAAAACACTTGGCCCCTTTCCTCACCATTTACCTTCGATCAAGCTTTGTTGGCTAGAAGGGACAAGGCCAGCAAAAGCACCTAACCTTAGCCTCTCCTCAAATTACACGGAATGAGCCCTGGCTGGTGTGGCTTAGTTTACTGAGTGCCAGCCTTGGAACCAAGGGTTGCCAGTTTGATTCCCAGTCAGGGCACATGCCTGGGATGCAGGCCAGGTCCCCAGTAGCGGGTGCTCAAGAGGCAGCCACACACTGATGTTTCTCTCCCTCTCTTTCTCCCTCCCTGCCCCTCTCTAAAAATAAATAAATAAAATCTTAAAAAGAAAAATTACGTGGAATGAGAAGGCCCTGACAGCCACCCACCCTGAACACCACTGTAAGGCAAGAATGGCACTACTAGACCCTTTTCTACCCAGAGTTTACCTTTTCCCATCACTATCCAAAAGAAAGATGCTTTCTCTAATCTGAATGTGCCACAAGGACTCAGAAGTAGCCACCTTGAGAACCATGATGTTTATAGAATCTACATGAATGGAGAATAGCTGGAAGGAATAAACAAAGAACAACAACAATTAATACTAAGGCACTGCCTTTCCTTTCCAACAGAAAAGGAGGAAGAGGCAGCTCTTAGTATCATGCCTCACAAGTAGTAGAAAAATCCACCCATGACTCCAAAGCCAGTCATTCCTAGAATAGTCAAAAAAAGTGGGAGTGGTAGTCTGACCTGACATAAGATCTTCAATAAGGCTGGGCTGAAGGACAGCTCTTTTTGATGCACTCCAGTGCTCTGGGAGAACGGAGCAAATAGGCCAGAAGCCTTCTGTAGGTCGGTTCTGATACGCACTTCTCCAAAGCACAATGCCACGTAGCGCCTGCCCAGAAAAGAAACCTCATGTCATCAGGCCCATCCCTTCCACAGCTGTCTCTTCCCCTTCCCTGCATTCACTCCCCCCATCTCCCTAAAAATGGAGCTCAAATCATTGAGGATGGTCTCGTAGTAGTTATCGATATCTGTCTCATAAGATAATAACTTCCAGGCTAATCAGAAGACATCAAGCCAAGAACCCACTTCCCTTCTTAGACTTTGAGGCCTGTGTAGAAGAATTGCATTTTCTGCAAACCTCAATCCCAAAATATTTCCCAAAGGAAAAGTGAGGATATAGGGTACTCACGGCAGATCATGGCTAAGGAGTTTGCTGGAAATCCACAGGCTATCAATTTCCTAAAACATGGGAGAAAGCTTTGTACATTAGCTGCTAGGTAAGACACCAGCAGCTTGACAAGCCAGGAAAGGTTCTGAGAAGAGGAGGAAGTGCTATAGCACTTCCATGAATTATCTTCCATTCCATTTGTACAGGCTTCTCTCTTCTGCATTATATCCTGCTCCTAACAATGATGTTAGCATTCCTCTTTTATGGGTAAGTTACCCTGTTTCCCCTCTTAAGTTGGAACAGTAAGTAGTTCCTGTTATCTTTGTTCTGTGCTTTGCCTCTGTATCTTTCTTATACGGTCTGGACACTTTGTGACTTACAAGCATTTTTAATTGAACAACTTACATCAATCCCAGCATTCCCCAAAAAAACACTAAGATCATCTTGGCAAAGAGGTGGCAAGACTGGGTTAATGAGGAAAGCCACCCAGAATTCTTTTTAAAAGAAAATTAAAAGTTGAAATTCAGCTGAATCAAGTGCCCCCCCAAAAAAACACACACACACACACACACACACCCCGCGGAGCTCCCCAGGACTCACCACCGTTTGCTGGTGCTGCTGAAACTTAAGACTGACATTCTGGATCCAAAAAAAAGAGCCAATCTTTAGCTCCGCTTGCAGCTTCTGCTGACACCACTGGGTGACCAACTGGACCACAAGCCACCTGCAGAAAAATCCCTGTGAGTTCATAGGACCCTGTCCCAATTCTGTCTTCCCTCACTCCTTGTTGGTCCTAGAAGCCCCTGCAAAGGGTCAAATCCTGATGCTGGGTCTTCTGGGCAACTCTCCTGTCTCCCAAACACCACGCTGTCACACACATTCAGCCACAAGATCAGAACTGTAGCCCTAGGGTGTCCCCTCCACCCAGATGTAATCAGATAAACTAAACTCCACCTAAGTTGAAGACAAAGAAAGCAGCCCCTGAAATCTTTAGGAACCTAGAGGTAGAAAGAAGACGCAAGAGGAGTCGAAGTACAAGCAGCCGTGTCAGATGTGCCATCACACACTCCCCAAAGAGCCCATGTCTTCGCCCTCCAGACAGATGTCCACAAGAAGGCACTGTGGGGTCACACCCGGCCGGCTCTAATGCCACTCTTCTCTGGGCAGCCAAACCTGTTCCGGCTTCCCAGGGCAAGGCTGCAGGTGCCCTTTGTATTCGGTGAAGGAGACACTCAGGGACATGCAGAGTTAAAAAGGGAGACCACTGAGCCGGGGTCCCTCCTCACACACATTCACTTCCCAGCCCCAGCATCTCCTTAGGCCTCGCCCGCTCCCTTAAATCTCCCCCAATCCCAGCTCCTCCGCGCCTGCTCCGGCCCTGCGCCCCCATCGACCCCTCCCCCGCCGCCGCCCGCGCACCAACCCTTCCAGCCCTCTCCCCATCTGCCTCCCCCTCCCGCGCGCCTCTATCTAGTGCGCCCGCCCCTCATCCCCCGCACTTCAGCCTCTCTTCCTCCCACCATCTCCCCCACCCCGCCGTAGCCGGGATCCCCTCACCGGCCTAGCAAGAGGGCGAACACCGCAACCAACAGCGAGGCCAACAGCGCGGCGAAGAACAGGGGCATTACGGCCCCGGCCTGGCCTGGCTCCGGCCCCCGCCCTGCCGGGTGCCCCCCCCACTCCAGTTCTCCACGGCTCAGTGTTGGGCCGACCAGCCGCGCGCGCAGGGACGGCACGGGACTAGGGAGCGTTGCGCGCGTGCGCCACGCCACGCCCCCCACAGCCGGCCAGCCCGCAGCTGTGTCGTTGCCACGCCCCACCCCGCCCGGCGCGCGCAATCCAGCAGGGCCGACCGGCTGCAAGCCCGAAGTGAAGGCGTGGCTCTGGAAGGAAATCGCTGAGGAGTGGACCTCGCGTGGACTGACAAACACACCCCACTCCCAGCCGCACCCTTCCGTGCCCGGAAATGCGGGGCCGCGGACTCGGCGGGTAGAGTCTGAACCGCTCCCTGTTTTGCAGTGGATCTGGCCGGCCTCTGAGAGTTCCACTTACAGAACACGTTCCTAGGATAGTTATAGAGTCCGCTTGCCCGCTTCGAGTCTGGACCGAGTATTCTGCAGAAGTTATGCCTCTGAGTCATGCGAAGTAGCTCTCCTATGTTATTCAAGGGCCTTGTCTAAAGATCATTGAGAAAACCAAGAGGTACTGTGAGGCCTCAAAGAAACTAGTTTGTAATCCACTAAAATGAATTTCATTCACTGAATACTGTTCTAGTCGCTAATAAAGTATTGACCTGTTGTGTGGGCAGCACCACCGTGAACCCTACGATGGAGAAGTTTCCAGGGCCTGTGCAGTGTGCACTATGGGCGCCGGGGTGGGGGTCGGGGGGCTTGGGGCGAGTGCCATAGAAGTAGTAGAGGATAGTGTTCTTGCCCTTCAGCAACAAGTAGTTGACCAGGGAAGCAAATAATTACACGAAATGGAGAAATTCAGGTCGATTTTATTTTGTCTGTTTCCTTCTCAATGAAATGAGGGAATTGGACAAAGGTCCCTTCCAACTCTATTACGGCGATGCTAATACAGTACAAGCTGAAGAAATTCTCAGGATTTCAAAATACGTGTTTCACATACTTTACTCTCACATCCTAATCTCCATAAACGTCCTTCAAGATTTGGAGACTCTTTCATTCCTTCAGATAAAGCACCATTTCAACTTTCACCTGGGTTGTCCCAATGTTGCTTTTACCCCTCCAACTGGTTTCCTTCCTTCTCTAGCCCTCTCATCACTAATTTCCCATCTTCCCCAGGGCTTCCCCACTGCTTGCTTGCTTGCTTGCTTGTTTTTTTTTTTTTTGTAGGTGGTGAGATAAGTGAATAGATTGTTTTCTATCCAACCATCTCCCCTAGCCTGTGTTTCAATGCCCCAAAGTTTAATTAACAGAACAGGGAAGCTGCCCTGAACTGAACTCAAGACTTTGGAATGCTTCTTTCTTTATAGTTCATGCCTATCTCTCCAGCGCCATTGTTCTACCATCCTCCTTGTAATCTGCAGCCTGCCAACAGGGTGCGTTCTGTCTGTGAACCTTCAGGGAAGGCCCAGCAACTCAGTGAACACTCTGTCCAAGCCAAGGAGGGGTACCTTGCTACACAGCTCCCTACTCTCATTCATCTCATCCAATCTGCTCCCTTTTTTCAGCTGATTTCTAACATTTCTTCTTTCTTTCCAGACTGTTACCATCCTACTCCCAACTAACTCAGCCTGAAATGTCGACTTTATCATTTGTCTACTTTCTGGAGAGCTCTCGAGGGATCAATGCAACTGAAGTGGAATAGGAGGGAGAGGGCAAAAATGGCGTTCAACTAGTTCATGGTCTCAACTTACTGAAACAAGTCCTTCTAAAAGAAAGAAACCATGTCTCTTAATCTGTAAGGGGCCATGTCTGACACAGACCTGATACAGGTTTCCCAGCTACCTGAAAGTAGAGTGTACCTATGAAACCTTTAATAAGCTGAAATGGTGCAAAGTGAAGAGTATCCCCACCTTTCCCAAAGTTTACATTATTACCTATTTTTACTAACTGAAGATAACTGAAAAGCATTTTTGTTTTGATGAAAAGTCATTGAACACTTAATTCTTTTGTGAAAGGGAAGTAGTGTATCACAGGAACTTTTGGAAAGTGGGGGAGACCTGTATCCCCAATGAGTTCTACCTTAACTCCCTAAAGCAAACAGGAAAAAACAATCTGGAAGTTTCTGAAAATAAAAAGGCCTGCTAATCACTGCAATTCCAGCAGGTGGCAGAAACCCTCATTCACTACTGCATGCTTGAAGGACGTAGGAGCACTTTCTGGACTTGAGCAGCAGACGGAGAAAATGAGGTGGGCAGAGGACAAAAGTTTTCTACCTGCCTTTTCAGGAAAGATATTCCTACATTTGCCCCCCAAAGAGTAGTTATCTACCAAGAGCTAATTATTGTAGTGTGGTTAAAAGAACACGTGTGAGGTTGGCCTGGTGTGGGCCCAGTTGATTGGAGCTTCATTCCACGCACCAAAAGATCAATTCCCAGTACGGGCACATGCCTAGATTGCAGGTCCAGTCCAGGATGGGGTCTGTGCAAGACCCAACTGATAGATGTTTCCGTCCCTCTCCACCCCCCACTCTAAAAATCAATGAGCGTGTCCCCAGGTGAGGATTGAAGAGGAAAAAAAAGAACATGTACCAGATACAGCTGGATTCCTATCCTCAAATTATTTACTGGCTTTAAGAATTCGGGCACTTATTCATCTTTTCTGTTCTGCATTGGTAAAACTGTAACATCTGCCCTTATCTGTGAAGAGTAAATGAGTTAAAATCTGCAACATTGTGCCTAGTATTTAGCAGACAGTGAATAACCGTGGGTTCCTCTTTTCACTACTACCCTTTTCTCAACTGCAGTAACAGATCTAGAGTAAAACATTTTTTTTTAGGGTCTTTAGTCATAATTTTAGTGAAAAATCTAACAACAATGAGGTGCTAGAGAAGTATAAGTAGAAAAAGAAAAAATGTGGATGCAAGTAAGGCTCTTAAAAGGGCCCACACCAAAGGTTCCCAGCAATTCAAAAGGACGATAGCAATGACTCTCAGGACAATCAGATCATGGAACACCACCCTCCCTGGCTCTGGCTGGTGTGGCTCAGTGGACTGAGCGCTGGCCTGAAAACCAAAAGGTCACTGGCTCGATCCCAGTCAGAGGACATGCCTGGGTTGCGGGCCAGGACCCCAGTTAGGGACCTGTGACAGGCAACCAATTGATCTTTCAATGTTTCTTTCTGTCTCCCTCCCTTCCCCTCTCTCTGAAAAAATAAAAAAATAGCACACCTAATAAATGATAACACAGTGACTAACAATGAAATCTTTTTATCATTTTAGAGAAAGAAAGCAGGGAAAAAGTCACACACATTAATAATCCATGATGCCAAGCTTCTGAAGAGTAAAAATTTCCCAGCTACAAGGGGTGTCTCCCTCAGTTTCTATTTTATCAGTATTAGTAAAATGCACCAACAAGTCTTGCACTCAGAAAGAACGGACCCAAGACTGGGAGAACAACCATTTCAACTGTGAAGGGCTGAAGCTTCCACACACAGTTACTGTTCTCTGCATCCATCTTCATCTCTGGTGACATGGCCAATGCCCAAGGAACCTGTGGCAGGGATCCCAAGGTGAGACAGCAGCAGATGTCAACGAACACTGTGTGGTGACACTGGCTCACAGCCTCTAGACTCAGAGCTCTGCGTGGTGGGCTTCTACCTTCAACAACTCACTGGGTTTCATGAAGATGCCTTCCATGGCTTTCCAGTAGTTGTTCTGGCTTGGCTGAGCCATGCCATGCACCTCTTTTTGCCCACTGATGGGTCGACCATATTGTTCTCCTGTGACAGACAGCAGAACCTCGGTGGAAGAATGCTTGAACCGCACCTCACCATCCCTCACCCAGTAGGGCCCATTACAGAGCACTGTCCAGTCATCCAGATAATCGCCTTCACCTTCCTCACCAAAAGCACTCACTTCCTGGAAGACATAAATGGGAGCAACATTAGCATGGCTGGTACATAGGCTTGGAAAGGGGAGGTAGGCAATAAGAAAAACAAGACTACCCAAAGTGAAAAATAAGAGGCTTTCCAGGGTTGCTTAAAAATAAGTAAATAATTTAAATTGTGGGAAAAAGATAAGACCTAAGGGACACTAAATCAGTCGCCATAATATATGGTCCAAACACTTATTTTGCAAATAACCCTTTATTTGCCTTGTATTTTCTATTATAGTTTTAACATACTTTATAGCTTTTTAAAAATACATTTTATTGATTATGCTATTACAGTTCTCCCATTCCCCCCCCTTTATCCCTCTCTGCCCTGCACACCCCCTCCCACCCACATTCCCCCCTTTTAGTTCATGTCCATGGGTCATACATATAAGTTCTTTGGCTTCTACCTTTCCTATACTATTCTTAACCTCCCCCTGTCTATTTTCTACCTACCATTTATGCTACTTATTCTCTGTACCTTCCCCCCCTCTCCCCACCCACTCC
>VMDR010005579.1:0-50736 GCA_007922815.1 Macrotus californicus
TAATTAATTTGTTTCAAAGGGTCTGCTTTTGCATTTCTGTAATAACCTGGGCCATTCGAATGACTTCCCATTACTATCACCTCTGGTGGGAATGGGGCCGATTTATTCTGTGAGGAGCATAACTTTCAATTTGTTTAGTAAGGGCTGTGGCCTATTTCATAGTGGTTGGGCCCCAGGGGTAACCTCAAGCTACATTCAGTGGTCGCATCCTCTTCAAGTCCTTGCTTTTAAAGCATTTACTCTCACAGTTCCTCCTGACTTATAAAGAAAGCCCTTGTTCCCCGCTCACCCTTCTCCTAAGAGGACACTCCCACAGCGTATTATCATTAACGACTCTATCATCTTTATCACTGCTTCCATTTTTATAGCACCTACCCACATTAATCACTTCATGCTACATCAGTCTTGTGAGAGGGGTATTTTTATGTGCATTTTTTAGATTGGGAAGCTTGGAGAGGGTAAGTGATTTGCCCAGGGTTCACATAGTTAGTACATGTCCGAGTTAAGCTTTGAAACCACGTTTATACGGCTGCGAGGCCTGTCTTGACCATGTCGTGGATGCTGTCACTTGCAGCCTTTCTGCCGGCTTCCACCTAAGCTGAAACAGTTTGCTGACCATGACTTTGCCTCTATTCCTTCTCCTGTTGCTGTGGTGGGTTGTTTGAAGGCATAGTGTTGAGGGACAGTGGAAGAAGGGAAAAGGCCCTTGCAGCAGGTGTGCTCAGCAAGGACCCCTGTCCCCAAGTCTCTTGCCTGTCTCTTCTGTGATAGAGGATAGCCTCCAACGTCATATCTCCCTTACCCTTGGCCCCTTTTCACTGTGCCTGGCTACTTTGCTCCTCCAGAGTCTGAGGAAGGCAAGATGTTCTGAAAGAACATTTTAGTTTTGCTACAAGAAGATCCAGTCTCTTTCTACAAGGCTACCAGGGAAAATTTCCAAGAAATCTGTTTGCTAAGCAGAGCTTCCTGAGGAATAGGTATACCTCAGCCTCTTTGATTCAGTCCCAGAGTCTTATCTTTTCTAGGCCAGTGGTTCTCAACCTTTTGTTTTTAACTTAGGTTAAATATTTAAGACAAATGCCATAATTAGAAAAGACAAGGGTAATTTATAATATATTTGTTTATAGTGATAATTTTAAATTACGTATGTTCTTCTGTCCCCTTCATAAAAATCCTAGAAAATTCTGACATGGGGAAAGAGTTATTACCTCCTCCTACGCCCTGCCTTTCCCCTCTGTCACACTTCAGATGAGCCTCACTGGTCTCATGTCACAGAAAAATGATCCAGAGGAAGCAAGCACCTGCATGTGTTTAACTGTACATGAGCTGGGTGGTAAGAGGTGTGTCCAGAAGCACACACATACTGTGTTCTTCTGAAATGAACTGCTGTCCCACGTGACGTTCCCCTCATCTGTTCAGATCTCCCTGGCATGCTCTCTTAGCATGTTTTTTTTTTTTTAATTGAAGTGCCATTGGCTTAGAACATTATGTGTTCAGGTGTGCATTATGATTTGATATCTGTATGCACTATAGCACGCTCACCGCCAAAATTCTAGTTTCTATCCACCACCATACATTTGACACCTTTACTCATTTATTCCCCCCCTCACCCTCTTCCCCTCTGCAAACCATCAGTCTTGTCCGTATCTCTAAGTTTGTTTTTTGTATTGCACATGAGTGGCATCATACAACTTTTGTCCTTTTTCATCTGACTTATTTTGGTTAGCATAATGGCCTCAGGGTTCATCCATGTTGTTGCAAATGACAGACAATAGCTCATCTTTTTTATGGCTGAGTAGTATTCCGTGTGTGTGTGTGTGTGTGTGTGTGTGTGTGTGTGTGTGTGTGTATCATTATGCATCAGTCATTGCACTTAACGTTGTTTCTATATCTTGGTGATTGTAAATAATGCTGCAGTGAACATAGATGCACATACATCTTTTTGAATTAGTGTTCTCTTATTGTTTGAAGAACCCAGAAGTGGAAAGAACCAGAAGGCAACCAACGAAATGGGAGAAGATATTTGCAAATGATATTTTTGATAAGGGCTAATCTCTAAAATATATTAAAAACTCGTACATCTCAATAACAAGAAAAAAAACCTGATTAAAAAATGGCAGAGGATCTAAATGGACATTTTTCTAAGACCTGCCGATGGCCAACAGGCACAAGAAAACATGTTCAACATCTCTAATTATTAGGGAAATGCAAATCAAAACCACAATGAGATATCACCTCACACTTGTTAGAGTGGCTATTAATCAAAAAGACAAGAAAAAACAAGTGTTGGAGAAGATGTGGAGGAAAGGGAGCCCTTGTACACTGTTGATGCAATTGTAAATTGGAGCAGCCGCTATGGAATATGGTATGGAGGTTCCTCAAAAAATTAAGAGCAGACCTGTCATGTAATCTAGCATGTTGTTTTTTTAATGGATCCATTACTAGTGTCCTTTTCTTTTAGATCAGAGGTGCTCAACATTGGTTACCTGTTGGACTCACTAGCTTAAAAAATACCGATGTCTGTGACCTGTCCTCAGAGATTCTGATTTAATTGGTCTGGAGTCAGGTGTGGGTTTTGAGCTTTAAGGAGTTCCCCAGTAATTCCAATGCTTCTCTCTGCTTGAGAACTCTGGGGTAGGTTTTCATTTCTGCGGAGATTGCTTGTGTCCCCCGTATCCGGTCCTGTGATTGACATGTGGTAGGTGCTCAGTGTTTGAAGAACAGCTGGATGAGATGAGAGGTGCATGAGAGCAGAAGTTCATGTCTGGTTTACTCTCTTCCCTCTCGTCTCTGTTCTCTGCCCATGCCCCTCCAAATGCAGAGAAAACATTCGTCATTAGCATTGTGTCCTGAGATAATCCATTCCTAACCCTGTCTTGTGTGAAAAGCAATGGTAAGGTCCCATAGGCATCAACCTCAAGCATAGTACTGAGATTTCTTACCTGTGGATGCATGTTATTGAACCAAGAAATGGTGCTTTGTCAAGGTTGATGGCACTTCCTGCAGAAGTAGACTATAGGCTGACAAAGCTTTTGGATTGATTCAGAGCAAGTTTGGCTTCTCAAGCTTCCTTTTAATGAACGCCCTTCATGCTTAACTGAGTGACTGTGTCTCTGAGATGTGGAGTCACAGTACTGGCCGTGGTTGGTTTCGTTCTGGTCTGTACAGAGTTCCTGCCAGTTTCACTTCCTGTCCATGGACACCCTGCTGCAGGAGACCCTATCCATGGACACCCTGCTGCAGGAGACCCTATCCATGGACACCCTGCTGCAGGAGACCCTATCCATGGACACCCTGCTGCAGGAGACCCTATCCATGGACACCCTGCTGCAGGAGACGTAGACTGTGGTTGCCAGGGTGTCCAGAGATGCAAAATCCATCACGTTTGTCAAAACTGAAATGGTTATGGAGGCAGATGCGGACTGACTCCTAAATCACATGATTCTTTGGAGTTTCAAATTTCATTCATTACCTACCTGACTCCCACCCTGAAGTAAATCTTGGGCCTTAATAAGAAATGAAACCTTTACCTAGACAACTTGGCATCTTTATGATAATTTAAGGAGAATCTGTGTTTCCTTGGTGGGCCTTGGCTGAGGTGTTCATGTTCACATATGTATGGGTGTCCCTCCCAATGGTAAAGATTGTATTAGTGATTGTTGTGCTTCCCTGTGACATAGAATGCATGGTAGATCCGGACCTGACAGTTTAAAAGAAAACGAAAATAGGATGTCAGTAAATCACTGACAGGAAAATGGATGGATTTTTTTTTAAAGCTTCAATGACTGTTTTTAATGAAAACAGAAAGTGGGGATGCTTTACCCTAATGACTGAATCAAAAAGTGAAAGAGAAACAAAGGAATTTAAAGACGTCTGCCTCGTACCCTTATGTTCTGTCCTTATCCCTGTTTCATACCCGGGAGATCTATTTGAGGACAGAACAGATCAAGCAACCCAGCTAAAGTCCTTATAATTAATTGCCTATGGCTCTGCCTTATAGGATTCCTTCCACTCCCAACTTACCTTAGTGCCTACAACTCTTTGCTTTACTTACTATGCTCTAGCCACACTGGTCTTTGCTCTTAACGAAGCCAGGCACTCTTTTGCTTTTGCATTGGCTGTTCCCTCTGCTTGGAACACTCTTCCACCAGATATCTAATGATCAACTTCCTCTGCTCCTCCATCAAGTCTTTGCTTTAATGCCACCTTCTTGAAAATATGCAGGAATAGTTGCAGTCTAGCCCACCCTTCCCCCAATTCTCCTTTACTCACATCTTCATCTTGCATTTCATAGCACTATTGCTTACTGATGTATTATATAATCACTTATTGGTGTAGCCTGTTTTCTCATCTCCCAGCACCCCAGTGTCATTTCCATGAGGGCAGGATGATTGTTTCCTTACATATCTAGCGAAAGAACCTGGCACATAGTAGACCCTCAGTCTATATACTCTTGAATGAATGACTCAATATGATTCTTTGCCAGTGATTCTTTGGCTTACAATGCTCTTCTCCAAACTTGAAGATTCTGGCTATTACAGTTTTTTCCTTTGAGGTTTGGCCTGCTGTACTTAATTGATTTCTTGGGACTGTTTTGTCATCTTTCTGTCTCTAACCAAAGAGACAGAAGGCGCAGTTGGATCAGACCAACTGCTCAGAAAAGCTGGAGGCTTTGGAAGTCCATTGAGGACTATTCCACTCTTCCAGCTATTCCACTCTTACGAGAGGAGCGGTCCACAGTGGGGCTGGTTTCCTCTATTCCTACAAAGCTGGTAGGAATGCAGGTTTCATGAGAGTCTTCCTCAAGAACACGGCGTTTGAGATCTTTCCAGTCTCAGAAGAGGTGGATGGCTCATTGCAGAGAATTCCAAGGCCTAGTTCAGTGTAGTATATCAGAGCAGTGGGGTAACAGCCAGGTCCTTCCTGACACCTGGCCAAACGAAAGAGGGTCACCTGAGCTACTTACTCGTGAGGGCTTGTGCCTTTGTGGTTGCTGATGTAAGGTCCTTTCAGTCCTGTCTTCTCCATGCTCAGTGTGGTGAAACGTGACAAGCAGTTGTGGGGGGGGGGGGGCTTGCCAGATTCGCAAGGCCCAATGAAAAGGACTTTGCTTCAAAAGCAGATTTTCCTTCTTCCCTCTCAACCCTTCTTGCCATGCCAATTATTTATTCTTTTCTCCTACTTCTATACACACACACACACACACACACACACACACACACACACGCACGCACTTCAGAAACTGTCCTTGTATTGAAGAATTTTCTGTATGTGGTCAAGGCAGTAGCCATCCTGTTATCTTCTACAAGTCAGACTTCTACTGACGTCAGCTGTCTGGTTGATGGCAGGGGCGGCGTGGGGAAGCCACCGCAGGGAGAGAAGACCTCTGAGGGTACCAAGGTCTAACACAAAGCCCAAGCACAGAAATCCATGCAATTTGTTTTATAGGCCAGCACTGTCCAGTAGGCACATAATGTGAGCCATAGGTGTAATTTTAAGTGTTCTGGTAGCCATATTAAAGAATCAAAAGAAACAGGTTAAATAAATTTTTATAAGATTTTATTTATTCATTTTTAGAGAAAGGAGAAGAGAAGGAGAGAGAGGGAGAGAGAGGGAGAGAAACATCAATGTGTGGTTGCCTCTCATGCACCCCGTACTGGGGACCTGGCCCGCAACCCAGGCATGTGCCCTGACTGGGAATCGAACTGGCGACCCTTTGGTTCACAGCCCGCGTGCTCAATCCACTGAGCTACACCAGCCAGGGCGAATTTTAATATCTTTTGTTCAATTCCATGTGTCTAGAATTACCAGTGTTTCAACATGTAATGAATATGAAGATTATTGATAAGAAATTTTATTTTATTTTTGCACTAGTCTTCTAACTCTGGTTTGTATTTTACATCTACGGTACATTTCAATTCGGGTGCTCCAGTGCTCAGTAGCCCTGTGAGGCTAGTGGCTACCCTGTTGGACGTGTACTCTCGCCCAGAGTGAATCAGCCTGTGTTGCATGTTATTCTAACAATTTTCTGGTTTCCCAGCCACAGCAAGTTTGAAACTTTAAGTTCATGGCAGTGAAGTGGTAAACAACAGCGGGGAATGGGTAGAAGAATGTTAAGTGGCTGGAGTCACTCATTGCAAGCATGCTAGCCTACCAATCCTTAGGAGCCCGGGAGGACGCAATGTGATAGCTTGGTAGAGTAATTGAAAATAACTGATAGCTTTCCATGCTTGTCCTCCGCTTCATAACCCAAGTCACCACAAAAAGGCTAAATCCCATTCATTGTTTTCTAAGAAGGTAGATGAGTGTGAAGAGGTTGTGGAAAGAGTTAAGGAAGATTTCTAACATGTTGCTAAAATCACAGTGGCCAAGTACAGGAGACCCGGGAAATAGGCCCAGGTAGAAATCCCAGACTGTCTGATGACGCCCTCTCCATGTGTAAATCTAGGAGTCCACAAAAGACTTGGAAAAGCCTGCAAGTGTGGTTTCAGCTGGGTGAGTCCCTCTTCATGGCCCAAAGATTGATAACTTCTTCATTTCTGCGGGTTTCCCTTCTGGCCCCTGGGGCAGACCTGCAGCTGGAGCCTGGGAGCCAGCAAGGCTCACCCATAGCTTGGCTCCCAGCTGTGTTCCAGGGACCTCAGTCTGGCTTGTCGCTGTGGGAAGCTTTCTGGATGGACTCCCTTGGAACTGACCACTCTGTGGACATTTGCTTGGGGCAAGGGTACCAAAGGGTCTGGGATTGCTGTCTGAGCTGCAGTGCTCAGAGTCCAGCCAGCAGAAAGCACAATAACAACAAAAACAAAAATGCTCGAATCTGACATCCTCTGCCTTTTTTCTCTTTTGGTTTCTTGTGCCTATTTAGAAAATTGTAAAGTCAGGAGTGGAAGGGTAGCTGTCATATAACTAGAGTGTACTGTTCTCATGTAAAAGATTCAGTCTGTTGCATAATTTTGTCTCTTCATTCCTTTTTTAGGCTGAGGAGTCTTGTAAATGCAATGGCTGGAAAAACCCCAACCCTTCTCCCACTCCCCCCAGAGCCGATCTGCAGCAGATGATTGTCAGTCTGACAGAATCCTGCCGGAGTTGTAGCCATGCCCTAGGTGAGTCCCTGCATCTTCCAGGAAACTCAAGTGATGTCATCGTTGCCAGAAAGTTCTAACTTAACATGAATTCCGTGGGTTAACCAAACTCACATGAATTCCGTGGGTGAACCAAACTCTATATGAGGCCACAACAAAAGAGTCTCTTTAGTCTTATGAATTTGCTGGGGAGGGCTTCATGGGAGAGACAAACCCTGCACTGTCTGCACTGGTTCTTTCCCTGTTCCCCAAGAACGGCGTTCCACTTGGGGATTGCCAGGTAAGATGAACTGGGCAGCTGAGCTAGGATAACGCGTAGCATGTCCTGATTCGTTCTGATGGCGACCTGCAGGTCTGTGACCCCCCCTAGGTTGAAACCTCAACGGAGCGGTTGGTTGTCTTCTTGTTGTTACTATTTTTCTGGTTCCCTCAACTTTCTGGAAATGCTTCATTTTATCCTCCTGTTCTTTAATCTCCTGCATCTGGTGGCTCTTTCCTCAGAGGGGTTGTGCTCAGGAAACGTGTCCTCGTGTTTTCCCTTTCAACTTTATCTGTCCCTGCAAGACAGTCCTCGTTGCGCTGGCAGGACAGACTCTGCCAAAGTCACTCAACTGGACTGTGCTAATGTGGTCTTGACCTCATGCTAGTTTGAGGTTGTTTTTCAAAATCGTATTATGTTTGAGTAGATAAAAGTTAGTAGGTCATATGGGTAGTTTTCCCTGTATATTAGAATTCCAGTTCCTAAAGGATCTTGGAAGATTACACTCATGTTTTGCCCTCAGTTATTGAGCATCCCGAAGAATGTCTTTATGTCTAGTTTACTGTCCAGCATTGCAAGGCCATACGGGAAAATATTCTCACTAAAGTAGCATTTTCCACCCAACTGTTTATAAGTGGGTGGCTTCTTTTTGACATCGTTTTTCTCACAAGCTTCCAGCTGATATCATCAAATGGTATAGCATTGACCTTGAAGGTCAGCGTGGTGTTAGGCCAAATCTCAGGTTTTATTTTGTACTCAGCTGGAGAGTATCTCAGTACTTACAGAGCAAAACTGTGGGTAGCAAGATCTTCCCAGGAAGTTACTGTACTGGAGTAACCTGAAAAGAGAAGTAGAGAACATGTATCTCACAAGTGAAATAAACACACTCATAATTGCATCGCTGTGTTGTTTGAATGGGCGTCTAAAAGCGTGTAAGCTCTGATTTTTGAAGCAGTCAGTGCAGAGGACAGATTTCAGAAGTCACAGAAACACCTTTGCTTATCACTTACCTTTTCCACAACCGATCCCTGAGTGGATGCCCTTTAGAATCACCTCAGAAAAGGTGATGCAGTAGAAAGCTGTGCAGGCACTCCTGTAGCCCTGGGATTGAACTGTCTTTGGTGTTGATTGGGAAACGTCAGTTCACATTCAAAAACAGGGTCTTTTCCTTAGCTGAGCACAGCGTCTCCAGGTCGAGCGTGTGAGCACGCATGGACATCCACAGGCAAGCTAACTTTGCTCCCTTCATATTTCCTAACCAGAGCTGAAAACAAATACCCTTATTTGACTGTGCAAAATAGAATGGGGATAAAAAGATGCACATCTTTTTACCTGGAAAATTTATGCCAAAAATTTAGCCTATGTATAAGTTAAGGTGTGCCTTCAAAGTAGCCAATAGGACAGTTATTATAGACTTTTTTATGATATTAAAAAACTGGAGACAACTTAAACTTCCCAGGGTAGGAGATAAGTGGTTAAATGATGAAAATCTATGCTATGAAATTTAATATGGCCGTTAGAAAAAGATGTATTTTCCCACATGGAAAGATATGATTAAAATTAAAATATTATTAACAGAAAAAGCAGGTCATAAAGCAGCTTAATTGGAGGTTCTATAATTTAGGAAGTATAGGAACCGTCAGCCTGAGTTCAAATTCTGGTTCTTCAATCAGAAGCTGTGAGCTGGAGCATTTTATTTAAGTCTGCCTGGGTCTCAGTTTTCTTCGTTCAGAGATGGAGTTAATAATAGTATCTAGCCCTGGCCAGTGTGGGCTCAGCCGGAGCATCATCCCATCACTGAAAAGTTGTGGGTTCGATTCCTGGTCAGGGCACATTACCTGGGTTGCAGGTTCCATTGTTGGTCCACTTGTGGGTGAGTGTGACCCCTGATCCTGTTGCCAGTCCCTGTTTGGGGCATGTACAAGAGGCAGCCTGTTGATGCTTCTCCCTTGCATCAATATTTTTCTCTTTCCCTTTCTCTCTCTCTAAAAGCAATGTAAAAAAAAAAAAAAAAAGTCCTGGTCCAGGGTGGTGGTGGTGGTGGGGGAGATTAAAAAAATTAAAAAAATAGTATCAGCCTCATAGGATTGTTGTGAGGGTTCGATGAGGTAACACATGTAAAGATATTAGAATGGTGCCTAGCAATTAATGCGTTTTTTACGAGCCCTTCTTCCCCTTCAGACAACACATATGGATTCTGTGTAGTTTAAATAAGAAAACAGTTTATAAGAAGGGTGCTGGTAAAGCTCCTCGAAGCTGAAAACAGGGAAACCAGGCTTCAGCAGAGGACCTCGGCTGCTGGAGTTTATGGGCCGTCTGTCCTGGACATTGCTGCCGGGTGATTCCGTTCCAGCTGCCTCCGTCCCTGTGGTTTGGGGTCTAAATCCCCAGAGAAGGGGATCTACTTCGTGTCGTGCCTGTCGCGCGCCCAACTCTCAGCGTGTCACCCGCACAGAGAGCTACAGGGAAGGTGGTCATTCCCAAATGCGTGGGTATTGACTCAAGAACAGCCCCGTGAGAATAATCTCATTTTTTTTAGTTTAGAAAATACGACGTATTTTAATCTTTGTAAACAGGAAAATATCTGGAAGGGTGTATGTTGAGTTGCTGACAGTGACTTTTTTCAGGGTACTGGGGTTATTGGTGCTTTCAAAGTGCTCTCCCCTTCTTTGTCTTCTCCCTCTTTCCCCTGCTGTTCCTCTTCAGTCTGCTTTCTTAAAGTTAAAGTGTCTACACCTTTTCGAGTGCTCTTGGAGTTATTTCAGAATGCCGCAGTGTCTTAGCATCCAGGCTGTAGAAAACCTTTTTCTGAGATTAGGCTTCCTCCCTTTAATTTTTTTTTTTTTTATCATGGAAAGCTTCAAACATACATAAAGGTAGAACGAATAGCATCAAGGCTATCGAGAAACCTTTTTCCTGAGACTAGGCCTCCTCGCTCCCTCTTAAAAAAAAGCCTTTTATTATGGAAAGTTGCAAACATATGTAAAGTAGAAAGGATAGTTTAGTAAACCACCTTCTTCCCATCACCTGACTTACATTTGCCCTTGACCCTCCCTGTTTTGTCTTTTCCCAGAGTAGTTTAAGCAAGTTCCAGACATCTTTTCTTATTTATGCAGATCGCTTGTTTTCCAGCCGGACATTTTATTTTATTATTTATTTATTTATTTTTATGTGCTGGGCCACGTGCCCCGCTCACAAGTTTCCAGTATCCGTCTGACACCGTACACAGTACATTATTACTGACTATGTTCCCTGTGCTTTGCAGCCCCAAGACTATTTTGTAACTGCCAATCTGTACTTCTCAATCCCTTCACCTTTTTTCCGCCTAGTCCCCAAGCCCCCTCCCCTCTGCCAGGCATCTGCCTGTCCTCTGTATCTAGAGCCTGTGTCTGTTTTGTTTGTTTGTTTATACAGTTCGTTAGGTTCCACATATAAGTGAACTCATATGGTATTTGTCTTTGTCTGACTTACTTCACTTACATGCAAATGACTTCTTAATGATTACCAGCAAAGTAGAGGCTGGGGTCCAGGGAATGCTGCAAAGCCTCATGCAAGCCTTAATTCTCAAATACCTTTCCACTCGTGCATGCTGTTCTGTTTTCACGGCACTCTTCTGAGCATGGCTAGTTTAGGCACCAGTAATCATGTACATGTGTCAGTAGGTCATATTGCTGGCCTTGTCAAAACAAAACATTCAGGCTCATCGATTGAGGTGATATCTAGTCTGTTGATTTGCTGTTGGGCATCTCTTGGCTCAGCCGTGTGTGTGCTTTCGACAGTGAGCTCTGGTTTCATGTGGTCAGACAGTCACTTCCATGCCAGGCATCCTTGGCCTGCCGTAATTTGATACTCTTCTGTGTCTCCTGGGCATGAAACACAGGACTGACAACAGTCGGATCAAGCGGAAGGATCATTCACCTGGGAGTTAAGGAGTAAAAATTCGAGGCCTGGTTCAGCTGTTGACCAAGTCCCGTAACCTTTTCAGTTCAGCGTCTTCATCTACAGAATGAAATGCTTGGTCCCGTCCTTGTGTCTAATGGTCAAGCTGCTCAGTACGTGGGACTAATGAGCACCTGAAGTGTCGCTACTCCGATTTCAGATATGCTGTAAGTGTAGATAGGATACTTGCGCAGCGTTGAAAGCTTATTGTGAGAAAAGTGAGATACCTTATTAATATTGATCTACATGCCGAAATGATATTTTGGATGCATTGTTTTAATAAAATTTATTAAAATTAGTTTTACTTATTTTTTAAACATATGTGTACGGCTCACATTATATTTCTATTGCATTGTGCAGGTCTAGTCTATTCTAGTCCATTTTCTGAGATTATTTGATCTTTGAGATCGGTACAAATTCATTTATAAACATTTGACAAAGGGTGCTAACAAAGCACTTTGGTTGGCCCCAGCGTATCTCCTTATATTAGTATTAATAAAAATTCCTGATTTTGAGCCAGATTGTTTAAATAGCTACCTGCTTCCATGACCAGGAAAGGAAGAAACACCAGTGTAATCAAAACACAATCGGAATTTTTGTCATTTTTGGAGTTCATTGTTCTGAACTGTGCCAGAACATACCGATTATTAAATTTGACTAGTAGCAATTTTTTTTGTAGTTTTCTATAGAAGGTTTTGATTATTTTTCAACATCACCAGTTTTTTCTGATATATATTTAGCATATATGATATAATACTTAACCTATATAACATGTTATATACACATATACATATTTAAACATTACAGTAATGGGAAGTGGCAGTTGTTTATTACTATGGTTACCTCTGCTACCTGCTTATTTACAGTAGAAACTTTCAAGGAAAGTAAAGACAGCATTAACAATTATGCCGGAACTTGTTTCTTGAATAGTATGAAGTATGAAGGGACTACCAAGTATTTTTTTATGGATTGTTTCAGACATTTAGATCATAGGCAAATCATTTGATCTAATACATTTTTTTGGCCTTACTACATTTGTGTAGACCTCTGCCACTTCAGTCACCCCATAGTCCCCATTTCCACATGTGCCGTGCACATGCCAAATGACACGGCTCTCAGCCAGCACGCTGACTCAGCCACCTGAGTCAGCATATTTCTCTTGGCTGGGTGTCCTCTGTTTTTCTAATGCTGCCTTTTACACATAGGTCTCAGAGTTGTCCAGACCTGTGATTCTGGGGCAGCAGGAGGGACGGGGATAAACTGATAATACTGTTCCTGCTTGATCTAAGTTACTTTCCCCTGCCTTCCTCTGGTCATGAAGTCCCATTGCTTTTCTCTCCCTGTGTCCCCTCTAGCACTGCCTGAGTTCAGGCTTGTTCCCTCTATTCTTTGTCTGTATCTGCAGCAGTGCCTGGAGTACTTATCTCCGATCTTGTACACCCAACTCCCCAAGGAAGTAGTGATCTCTTCTGATCCCATTCTCCAGCATAACCCCTCTGAGCTCCCCATTATTCTCAGAATGAAGTCCAACTTTAGCTGGGCATGCGGGATTGTTCAGGCCTCTACTGTCTGGCCTTCCGCCCACCACCCTACCCGTGCTGCATTTTGGCCACCAGACTGTTTCACGTTCTTTACACTTCCTCCTACCTCTGCCTTGGGCGAGGAGGCTCATACCACCTGCAACACCTTTCCTTCATTTTCTGCCAGGGGAGCCCTACTCACCTTCAGAGTTTTATTGCTGTAGAACTCAGTAGAGAGAATAGAGACCTTGGAGCTCGAATGCAATGCATCTTTTTGGACAACTATAATTATCTATACCCTGGTTGGTTTTCTCTACCGGACTAAGATTAAGGACTGACTTTTGCTCTAGTTCCTAATATATTTAGTTCCTTCATTGATAAATATTCATTAAATTCAGTAATAGTAAAAAGGTGGCTGGTTGCTTTTATCTGAGCAGAGGCTTTCATAGCTTATCATCTGTACCGGCACAGGCCGACAACAGTAGTCACTAGATACGTGTGGCTGCCGAGCACCTGAAGTGTGGCCAGCTTGAATTGAAATGTGTTGCAAATGTTAAACGCACACCGTTTTATTTATTTATTTTTTTAAAAGATTTTATTTATTTATTTTAGAGAGACAGAAAGGGGAGGGAGAAAGAGAGGAAGAGAAACATCGATGTGTTGAGAGATACATCAGTTGGTTGCCTTGTGCATACTGTCAACCAGGGGCCTGGCCTGCACAACCCAGGCATGTGCCCTGACTGGGAGCCAAACTGGTGACCCTTCAGTCTGCAGGCTGGCACTCTATCAGCCAGGGCTACACGCACACAGTTTTAAAGCCTTCGTATGACAGAACAATGTAAAATATTAATACTTTTTTATATTGAGTACATGTTGAAATGAATAATCTGGTATGTATTAGATTAAATAAGATGTATTATTAAAATTAATTTCACCAATTTCTTTAACTCTTTTAAAGTGGCTGCTAGAATGTTTAAGTGGACATATGTGGCTTACGTTGTATTTTTACTGGATTCAATTCACCTGAAGGACTCTTAATCTTAAACTTCTCTTTTTCTCCACTCCAGAGGTGAGATTACAAAAGACAAAACCACTTTTAACCCATAAGCCTTTTGCACATCATCAATTCAAAAGGTTTCATTGAAGGAATTTGTTTTACCTCTTTTCGCCTTGATTTCAAATTCCCATGAACCAGAAATGTATTTGAACAGCTTACAGATCCTACAGATGCCGTGCTGTTTGCTTTCTTTCCAGTGCAAGGAGCCAGAGACACATTAGCTGCTGGCCCGGCTTCTGCCTGTTCACCCTGCCTGGCATGTGAGGACTGGCAGGCTGTCCTCCAGTGGTACATGGAGCCAGAGCTTAGTGAGGGTCACAACACACAGTGACAGTGCACTTCCTGCTCCCAGCAAGGCAACAACTGCGCCATGATTCTTAGCAGCAGGCTTTTGGCGGTTGACTCTGTGGCACCCTGGGTATTTGCAAGTCTGACACAGCACTGAGAGGTGCCGTGGCACACCTTCCTGGAGAGATGTAAAGAGAGCAAAGCCTTCCCCTGTCCTCTGACTCACACCTCCCCACCCCCCTGCCCTCCACACAGGACCAGGAGGAGCTCTTCCTGAGAGTCAAGGGTTGGTCATTCTTGGGTAATGATATCAATGCTTTGTACCAGGCTCTTGAAAGGCTACTTGAAAGGAAAGCAGGGTTGTTGACACTTGATGATCAAATTCTAGGTGGAGGAAAGATTTTTTAAAAACTTTTTATTTGGAAATAATTTTAAACTTACAGAAAAGTCATGAGAATGAAAAGGAAGAACATCCTCTATATCTTTTGCCCTTATTTACCTACTGTGGTTGGACCTGGCCTGGGACCAAGGTGGGTCTGCCGGCTGGTCTGGAAATAGGATTCCTGCACAGTCATGAGAAAAGAATTTCAGGGACTCTTGCAGAGAAGCATTTGAGGTATAGTGGAAGATTTATTGGAAGTGCAGGGGCACGCAGGTCACAGATGCCCCTGAAGACGCTGCTGCACTACTGCACCCATGACCAGGAGGCTCAGCTCCTTCTTTCTGCAGGACTCCAGCCTCTGGGACTGCACGAAGATTCTGTGCCATTACCACAGAATCAACATCCAAAGCTTCAGTAGTCTTCAGCTTAGCCTTTGTTCTCCTGTGGCCCACTTTTGACGTTGTGCTTTGTCATGTGTGGCTGCCACACCGAGGCCCATGTGGCTGTTACTGAGAGAGAGAACACATATGTCTCAGGCCTTTGTTAAGCTTTGATTATATTTACTTGGGTTTGGGAATGGCTAGGCTTTCTTTCAAACTATTCAGTCTCTTTCCTGGGACTATGCTGGTGCCTCCCCCTATCCATTGTTTTTCCTGGACCTTTTTGGGTTCTGTGCCCTTAACCTCTCTGATCCTCTTCCCAGATTTTCCCAGGCTAGACTCCTCCCCTTTATGGTTGCCGTTTTAGCTCCTACTGTGCATTCCTCAGAGTTCTGCTTGGTCATCTGGCTTCTACTGCACATGAGCTTAGCAGGATGACCTGCCCTGTGCCATCTTGACTTCTACTGCACAGGCGCCCAGCAAAGGAATTGTCCCCTTACTCCTTATGGCCCCCCTCTCCCATTGGTAATCTAGTTAATGGAGGCTGGTTATTCACCAAAGAGTTTAGAAAGCCAGTCTTTCCTGCCTGGTCAGGATGAAGTCTCCTGCGGCTCTCCCTGGGGTTCTGTGTAGCTTCCTAGTTAATCAGTCTTAGCTAGTTTAGTTCCCTTCTCTTTTTTAAAATACCTAACTAGCTACCTGTGCTAACACTACAGTAACATTTTATCCTATTTGGTTTTTGAATTTCCCGTATATATATAAATGAGTGATCATGTGTACTGTGTAGCCATCACATTCAAAATGAATGATGGAGCAAGTAGAGCGATGAATCTGCATCACGTTTTGCGTTAAGCTTGAACATTACTCCACGGAAACGATTTGGATGATTCAGAAGGACATAGCTATGGGCAACTGGTGACTGGCAGCTTCATCACGACAATGCTCCCACTCATGTATCACGTCTCCTGTAAAGGTTTTTTGTGAAACATCAAATCACCCAGATGACTCAGCCTTCCTGTAGCCCAGATTTGGTGCACTGTGACTCCTGGCTTTTCCCAAAACTAAAATCACCTTTGAAAGGGAAGAGATTTCAGACTGTTGATGAGATTTAGAAAAATACAAGTGGGCAGTTGATGGCGACTGGGAGGACTGTGTGAGGACCCAAGGTGCCCAGTTTGAAGGGGGTTGAGCTGTCATTGTCCTGTGTACAATGTTTCTTATATCTTGTATCTTCAGTAAGTGGCTCTATTTTTCATACTGCATGGCTGGATACCTTCTGGATAGACCTCATGTGTATGTGTTTGTGTGTGTGTATGTATACAAACATATATATGTGTGTGTATTTGTACATGTATAGTTCTTTTTTCCTGGATCATATGAGAATAAGTTGCATCTGTATCATGGCCCTTTCCCCTAAATACTTAAGTATATATTTCCTAAAAATAAGGATATTCTTTTACATAACCTCGGTTCAGTTACCAACTTCAGTAAATTTTAACATTAATGTAATACTGTGTTTAATCTACTGTTTGTATTCCAGTTTTATGAGTTGACCCAAAAATGTTCTTTACAGCGTATTCTCCTCTCATTAAGCATCTAGTATGGAATGGCAGATAGATGTAGCTATTATATGAAAGGAAAACAGTTCGTCTGCTCACACTCAGCAGTTCTGACATCCATTGTGTGGGCTTCTTCACAGCACACGAGTGTCCCAACTCTCCAGTGGACACCGAATGGATGCCCTGCAATTTAACTCAATCCTGACACTAACTGCGTTTGGGTAGTGCAGACTCCCCAGGGTAAGGGCCCAGTCCCTCTTCTGCTCCCCTCTTCAGATGCCAATCTCAAGTCCAAGTTACTGCCTGTGCTTCTGACAAACCTGCTGTAAATGGGAGGTTCCCATGACCCCCTCTTCAAGTTTGATAATTTTCTAGAGTGACTCACAGAACTCAGGAAAACAGTTTACTTCTTAGATGGCCAGTTTATGATAAAAGGATGCAGCTCAGGGACAGCTGGATGGAAGGGATGCATCGGGCAAGTTAGGGGGAGGAGCATGGACCTGCTGTGCCACCAAGGTGTGCCACCCGTCCAGCACCTCCACATGGTCACTGGCCTGGAAGCTCTTTGACCCTGTCAGGAATTTAATGGAGGCCTCATTAGAAGGCATGATTGATTAAGTCAATGGCTATTAGTGATTAAGTCAACCTCCAGACCCTCTCCCCTCCTGGAGGTGGAGTGATGGCCTGAAAATTCCAATTCTTTAATCACTTTTTTTTTGTTACCCAGGCAACCAGTACCCCCTAGCCCCACCCTTAGGGGTTTTCCAAAAGTCACTCAGGTTTGTTTGAAAGGAACTTGTTGTAAGACCCTCCTTTCACCTTTATTGCTCTCATTTCTTACGAGATTCCAACAGATTTAGGAGCACTGTGCCAGGAAAGGGAATTAAGACCAAATATATTTATTTCTTCTTATAAACCACAGTATCAAAGCAGGTCTCTTTAGCTTCCTTTCATCGGCAACAGTTCCTCAGCCTTTTTCTTTTATGACTTTGACATGTTGGTGGAGGGATGTTTTAAATTAAAAAACAAACCTGTTAAAGAGCTGGTGGAAAATACATTTTGTTATCTTTTGTTCACAGAGGAAAGACTTTTGCAAGCAAGACCTTAAAGAAATGCCAACCATAGATTTCACTTGTAAAAAATTAAAAATAATTCCTACACAACCAACCCAGCCACCCAATCCAGAATCCCAGCAAAATCCAGGAGCTTTTGCACTGAATATGACAGACATAAAGCTCTTTCAAGGCAAATAAAAACAAACAAAAAAAAAACCTGAAAAAACAAAACAAAACCCCCCCAAACCAAAAAACCACCATCCTTAAAAAGCAGGCAGAGGACATGAGTACACAGTGCACAAAGGGACAAACACAGATGACCAGCAACGTGCAAAACAGCTCCAAGGGCATTCCAGTGAATGCTGATCGAAACACTGGGGGAACCTGCGTTAATTTTGTTGAACAATTGATTGAAATATTGAGAATGATTCTCCACTGTTGGCAAGGGTGGGAAAAGGTGTATTCTTTCACACTGATGATGTAATATATGATACACTGATGCAAAATTTATTGGAGGGGAAGTTAGCACATATATCCGAGGTTTAAATAATGAAGATTTCGTGTTATGTGGCAGATTAACTACTACTGATTCATGCACTGTAGTTTATAGATTTTTGTTTCACTTTATTATTATTTTTACTTTTAGTAATGCTTCCCGACTTCCGTAGCAGAGGAAGGAACTTTACTCTCTCAGGTTCTTTTCGCTGGTCTAATAATTTATTTGAAATGAGATGGATTAACAAGAGAAATGCACCAAGTTTAATTATATACATACACATGGTAATCCCACATACATGGGAGAGTCGGAGACCCTCACATACACAGAGCAGGTTCCAGGACAGAAAGTTAAAAGTAGGTGTATATATGACATTCTGAGCTGAGGGCTAGGTAAGGCACTTGGGGACTTCAGATGGGAGGAAGGTCACTGTGGATGTTAACAGATGTTCAGTAATTAGTAGTCTGCCCTGCCAGATAGATTGGTCAACCAAAAGCTATTTCTGATGATAACTCTTATTATGGGCAAGGCCCCTAATTTAAATTCTTTAAGGGAGAGATAAAAGTTTCTCATGAGCCTCAGCATTTTGATTGCCTTCAGCTCAAAATCATTCATATGTCAAAGTGGAACATTTTGGGAGCCCTTTTCAAAACCCCCACTCTTGGAAATAATAGAGGTACATCTTTTTAAGAAAAAGAAACAAAACATGTTTTCACATAATTGAAGGGAACCTACTTGCATCAAAAATGCTTCTTTGGAAAAGGTTAAGAGAGGGTTTCTTTCAATAATGAGTGACCTTTCTTGAAATTAAGTTATGAGTTGGTTTTCAGTACAATAAATAGTTTAATTTTACAGCTAGAGTGAAGTGTGCGCCTAGGTGTTGGCCTGGGCTGGGGTTGGTGTGGGCTCCTGAGTAAACCCTATCTAATTCTGGCCAGCAGCCTCAGAGTCAGGAGCAGCGTTCAGACTTGGTAGAGACGGGTTGCCTGAGGGAAGTGGTAGCAGAGAGAACAGTCTGGGGATTCTGTTGGTACTGTAGACTTCAGCCCGGAGGTGGGAATGGCGATGACTCTGGGAGCATTAGGAAGCTCAGCTGACTCTGGTGACTGGCAGTATGTGGGAGGTGAAGGACAATGAACGAGTGGATGATGGGCTCCTTGGCAGAAACAGGGCTGGCCAAGAGGAAGGCCCTATTTTGAGGAGGGCCATGAGGCTTTCACTGCTAGAGTCAAGTTTGCCGTGACGGTGGAACACTCAACATCGTTAGGGTGGGACGGCTGTGACGGGGCCGGGGGCGGGGGTGGGGGGGGTGATGTGTAGCAAAGAGCTGAGCTTGAGGAGAAGTTAGCTGGTGATACGGATTTGGTGAGAGAAAAAGCAGAGAGTTAGAGGCTCAGAGACTAAAATGAAAAGGACTCTTGGTCCAGAGGAGCCCATGGTGGGAGCATCTGGGAACATGGCAGCCAGGAGACTAGGTATTCAATATTTATAGTTAGTCATAATTGTCCCTATCTGGCTTTCTTATGACAGGGAAGCTTCTCTTTCATAGCAGCTTGCCCAGACCTTATGTTTTTCTTCTCAAGCAGATGGTTGACTCCCTCTACTTCCGTCGATCTTCCCTCACCCTCTCATTCATTCTGGGAAGCTTAACCCTTTCCATACCTGTGTTTCCCCTTCCCACCCGAGCCCCATCTTTCCTTCAGTCTCAGAGGAAGAGAAACCCATCTCTGCTATAAAGGCTGCCCTCATTTGTCCAGTAGAACCTCACCCTGCCTCTTCTGGGAATCTTACAGCTTCTTTCATTTTCCTCCATCTCTAGCTCCATATTCCTTCGTGCTTTGGGTTACACTCAGAGATTTGAGCAGAGATCACAGATTCCCTCCTCAGCAGAGTCAGAGGGAAGTGAACTCTTAAGCATTTTCATTTTTATCTGATCTGCTCTTCAAAATATGTGAGAAGATATTTCCGAACGGGTTTTCAAACCATGGAGCCCCCGGAAGGGGAGGGCCTTCTGAAAATAGGACTTTCCACCATCGTTTCGGAAGAGCCCTTTCTAATTCTGATTAAGAATTCATTTGGGTGAAGTGTTTTGTGGGTTAATAAAAACTGAGCCACCGGTTTTAACAATAAATCATGGCATGTTCTTCTGCGAGTTAAACCTACTATATGTTGGCACCTCAGAGTGTTTCATCTGCAGAAATTTATCTTATGTTGTAGACTGCTTCTTTTCACGGCTTATCACTGGAGAGAAGTGAAAACATTGCCAGGTAAAAATAGTCTTAAATAAAATTACTTCTGTGCATAACTGACATAACAATCTTGACCTGATTGTCTCCAGAATGAGGCTTATCTCCCAAAGGCTTCAGTCTGATCTCAAGGGAAATGTTTCAGTCTTCAGGAAAGAGTGACCTGGCAAACATACTACTTTTTAAACGGAAGTCTAATTTCGGGCCTCTTTCAGAATGTGAGGAAGCCACAGCGTGTATAGCCAAGTGTAAACTAATAGATTTGAAGATTAATTGTTGTGTTTACACACATATATGTTTGTAGTTTTTCTACGATGCAAATCGTTTATGTTCTTAGAAGCATTTGGGTCCATGGTTCCCTTTCTGTTTGATTATGTTGTAATTGGCATTTTCAAGTTAGGATGCATCATTAGATTTGCTCTGCAATACCTAAGGCAGACAGATCACCAAAATTTCCTTCCTCCCTTTTAAAAATGCTCTCTAGGGGTGCACACGCATGCCCGTGCAGGTGTGTGCCCATGCACACTCATCACCAGTGTCCTATGACCTTGGGCCCGTCACTCTGCCTTTCCACCGCTCCTCTGCATTAGAAAGGAATTTCAGCTGGGTGGCCTCTGTCCCTCTAATTCTAACTCCATTAATCTGGTTCCCTCACGGACATTTGGAAGGTTGACTCTTGCTATTTAATCCTTTCAAGTCTCTGAAATTGCTTTTGATCAGCTATTTTAGTTTGGGCTCCCTAGAAGCAGACTGCAGACCCGGATTCGAATGCAAGTAGTTTATTTGGGGTGAAGCTCGGGAGTGGGAAAGTGTGACGAGGAGGCTGAGGTGGTCAGGGCAGGGTACGTCATTCAGCCAGCTCCCACTGCGGACGGCCGGCGCCTGAGTCTGGGGGAGAACGTGGGGTAGGATGCTTTCCCCACAGTTATTCCACCTGAGGCATGAGGGAGGGGAGTTTGTACTCCAACTTCTCTTGTCTTTGGTGGAAGGCTGCTCTCGAGGGACAAGCACGCAGCAGAGCTTGTTACAAATCGGCAGCTGGGAGGTGTGCCCTGAAGTGGTAGGGGAGGGTGTGTGGGAAGGGCACCTGCAGCATGTTCTGTGGCTCCCGACTGAACTTTGTGGTTTAATGCCAAGAGCACTGTGGTTTCTGGAGTAGACTGACCCACGCTGACACCTCTCAGGCATTCCTGAGTAACTTTCAGTCCCATCTCCCTTTAGAAAGGCAAGGGAAAGCCTGTCACTCTTCTACATATGTCAGTCTTTCCTTAAAGGTCATCCCAAGCACTTCCATGTCTCAGCAAGAGCACACCAAGAGCAGCACCTAAGAGGATCATGTCCATCCCGCAGCAAGCGTGTTGAGAAGTGCTGGGGACACAGAAAGGAGAGACCCGATCCTGGCCCAGAGGAGCTCGTGGGCTAGTGGGTGATCATGGGGTGGCTTACCTAGAGAGGCCTTTTCAAGCGGGAAAGGACTTGAAGTGAATCAGCCAATCATAAAACATTTGTTTGTGGGTGCTTTAGAACTTGGGTCAGACATTCTTCACTTCCAGGCCCTGGTTCTTCCTTGTTGGCTGAATGACGTTGGGTGAAACAGCGTTCAGTCTCTCTAAGCCTCGGTTTCTTCAGTCGGCAAGTAGGATTACTGATATCTATTTTGTGGGATTATTTGAGGATTAAGTAAAATAACCTTGGGAACCGGACTGGATTTGGGTAGAAGAGAAAACGGGCACGGGAGAGAAGGTCAGTGGATAGGTCACTTAACTATAGTAAGACGGCAGGACAGAGACAGGAAAAGCGGGTTTGGGGTCTTGATCAGGGAGGATGTTCAGTCTTAAGCTCCAGCAGGAACTTCTCTGCAGAGATAGGAGGTTCGGTGTGTTCAGAAAGGCTGAGGGGAAGGGCTTTCGTTTAGTCTTTATACTGACACGACACTCTTGGCTGACTGAACTGCTGACAGGATCTAGAACTCAGCTTTCAGGGAGCTTGGTTTTAATGCCCCTCAAGCACAGACCCCCGAATCCTGGATCCACCTCTAGGACCACGGAACCCTCTTGATGTGGTGGAGCATTTGCTGATCTGGAAACACGTAGGAATTTAACACCATCATGACCAGACTGGGTGCCAATGAGTTCTGGATTTTAAATATACATTAGTATTAGACTGTGTTAGGCACTGGCTTGTTTTTGGGGCAAAGACTCAACAAGGTGCCAGTGACTTAATTACAAGTCAGTTTTGTGAGAAAACTTAGATATTATAGGGGTTCAGGAATTTCCTGTTTGCCAGGCAATCTAACGGTTTGGTATCCTTGAAGGTTTGTGAGAGAGAACCTTCCATTTTGAAGCTGAGAATGTTTACAAGTTCCAACTAACTTCTCACGTACGTTCCTTTGATCTTTGTCCTAAGCTGCTCACGTGTCCCACTTGGAGAACGTGTCGGAGGAAGAAATGAACAGGCTCCTGGGAATAGTGTTGGACGTGGAGTATCTCTTTACCTGTGTCCACAAGGAAGAGGATGCAGACACAAAACAAGTTTATTTCTACCTGTTCAAGGTGCGGTTTTAACCTTGTAAAAGCCTTTTCCTTCTCTCATTGTTCGAATGTGCTCAGTTTCTGTACACCAGGTCACGGGTGGGAAGGCTCTCAGCTCGTGGTACATTTTGCCCTCAGGGTTTGCCGACGCATGCGTTTCTTCATGATGCACCATACGTTGAACACGTGACTCTCCTTGAGCGCCTTCATACTTGTTATGCCAAGTGCAGTGTCCTTGTTTGCTTGTGCTTAACGGATTTCTTTCCGTCCCCCCCTCCATTCACCCACCCGACAGATGTGTCCTGCACACCCGCTCTGTGCACGGCACTCATGTAGGCATGAGGGGCAGATCAGTGGGCAAAGAAGTCTTTGCCCTCATGGAGTTTACATTCCAGTAGCAGAGGTAGACAACCAAACAAGTAAATAATATATTTGCAGGTGGTGATAAGTGCTGTGAAGAGAAACAAAGTAGGGTAAGTGGAATCAGAATGGCAAGGATGGTCATGGATGCGGGGCCATGGTAGTGAGGAAGCACAGTTAGGAAAGGCCTCTCTGAGATGACAGTTGAGCAGAAATGCAAATGGGGTGATAGGAGCCATCCCTGAATGGGGTTGGGGGAAGAGCCTTCCAGGCAGCAGAAGGAACAAGCGTCTGGGCTATGCATCAAGTGAGGTTGATGTGATGTGGGAATAGCAAGGAGGCCAGTGCCTCGTGAGCGAAGAGAGGCTGGGAGGAGATGGGGTCAGAGCGTGCAGCGAGGGCTTTGACTCTCAGGTTTCAAGGGGAGCAATCAAGAGTTTCCATGTTTGCTCTGGCACCTTACCTCTCTTCTCTGCATCTTGTTGACATGAGCCATCGGTTACTGCCCCCACTCCCTGTAGCTGCGTCTTCATGGCTCTACCTCAGCTCCTTTGGATCCCGTCCCTTTCCTTCGTGCAGACATATGTCCCCCCAAGCTTCTGATGGCAGCTGAACTGAGAGAAGCGGGAGGGAAACTGGTAATGGGACTGGATAGAAAAACTCCAGGTTGCCAAAAATAGATTCAGAAAGAAGGATGATAAAAGGAATAAGGAAAAAAAAACAACCTGTTATTGAAGACACTGCTATGTTGTAGTTTGTAACCTTTATAAGGATCTTTTAAAAACAAAAACAAAAGCCAAAACACTCCACTCAGAGCTTATAGCTAGGGAAAGTTTTCTGCTTCCAGTGAATGCTGGGCTTCATTTTGTAAGATGAGGACAGATAAATTTTCCATTGAGTTCCCTCTTTTGCTTTTGCTGCTAGGAATCTCGGTGAAAATTCTGTGCTCAATTCCTAAAGTTTTTTTTTTGTTGTTGTTTGAATTTACTTGATACACCATTTCCCCTTGTTTTTATTAACTAATGGCTTTTTTTGGTGGCAGATAGGGGATAGGAGTGGAAAATTTTATATATATATATTTTTGAGAATTATATTTTTAAATTTTGGGGTCATGTGGAGATATTAACTCTAAAAGGGTTAATTGGGAGGAGAAAAGAAGAGAGAGCGAGAATATATGAATGAATAGCTGAATGCCCCCCAGCCATTAGCAAGCACTAGGCTACTAGGTGACAATTTGTTGACATGGCTGTGAGGCCTGAGTCATCAAGATTGAGCCCTGGCAGGTTCATATGGTTTAGAGCTTCTTTGGAAAAAGATCTGAGTTGAAGGAAAACAAGGCTTGCATGACTGCAGCTATTATTTGTCTTGGAACTGAGCTCCCTGGCAGTCCCCCTGCTGCCCTGTTGGAAGTGAAGGTGGTGTCAAGGTTTCCATCCTGCCAGCCTCCTCTTGATTCTGTGTAACCAACCAAGCAGGCCACAAAGCACTGCTGTGCTTGGGAGTGCGTTCTCTCTCCCTCTCTTACCTCTCTCGTCTTTAACCTCGCAACTATATTTGCTTGGGGAGCAAAATCCAAAACACTCAGCATTCTCCCCTTTCCCTCCCCGCAAAATCATTCTTTGGGCAAATAAGTTCTCAGTCATCCTTCTTTAACTTTTGAAAGGCAGCTCCTGTGTCTCGTATGTTTCAAAATAATTAAAAATGTAGCATACATTTTAGTAGCATTAAAAATAAACTGAAGTCTTAGATGTTGAAAATAAACGCAGAAAAAGCAGCTTGCTAAAGCTCAGTGTATCCTAACACCTGTGAATGTGGCCCCGGAGCCCAGTTCTCTTGGATTAAATCCAGCTGCCTCACTTATCAAATGTGACCTTGGGCAAGTCCTTCTCTCTCAGTTTCCTTATCTGTAAAAGACAAACAATAACAGCACCTACGTCAACAGATTGTTTTGACTAATAGATAAAATGTACAAAGAGCTACAAAGAGTGCCTGGCGGAAGTAAGGATGCAAATGCTTGCTGCTATTATTAAAATTTGTTGATATGCCCACTTATTCCAGCTTTATTCTTTTGTAGAAAATAAGATTCAACATATCCCCAATCCAGCAGTTTATCTCCACAATGAAACCCGCAGTGGGCCAAGTTCCCAAATGATCTTATTTTTACTGGGAGAATTATTTGTATTTAAATTTTATGATCAATTTTTATGTATCCTTAGAATCACATTCAGTGGCTTATTGCACATTTGCTTTTGTAAAGATGGGCATAATACAGCGATAAGATCAACAGCGCCCTACACTAATAATTTACATGGCACTCCTAGAGACCAGTGAGGCCCTTGTAGTACATACCCAGTGGGGACACTGGGGGACCTTCAACCTTGTGGGGTTGTCCCCGTTCATTAACTCCTGGGAGAATGGTTGCCTTGTTTTGTTTGTATTGAAAAGGCAGGAAGTTGAGAGAGGAGGGGGAAAAAGGAACTTCAGTAAATGCAAGACTCACGTATCATAACGGGTCTGCGTGTAAAGGTTACAGAAGGTTCGAGCAAAGGTGGAATTCTGGTAAAGCATTTTAATATTAAATTTATTTTCAAATTAGGTCTTGATTAGTGGCTCTCTGTTCCCTTTTCTCTCTGATATTTGCTCTTTGAGGGCTTGGAATTCCAATGGCAGGGATTAGAGCAGCGTTTTGTTTTGTGGGTATTGAGATGCCAGAACACTTGGCCTGCATTCTGTGGGCGGAGAGGAAATGAGAAAAGACCGCAACAGTGAAAGTTGCCAGTTGAGAGCCCTGCAAAATGCCTTCCAAAGAGCTTGGGCCCTGGATGGTGACTGAGATACAGCTGCCACAGTCTCCTCACTCCCCTCCATTTGTGCAAAATGGACCTTGGCCTTTCAGGGGCTTAAATAAGACCCTCCAGGGTGTCAGCACACCTTCAGTGTTCTAGATGGGTGTGTGCAAGATTGCACGGTGTACACCGGACCCCTGGGTCAGGGGAAAGCCAGAAACAGAGTGAGGAGAGGGGAAACTGCGTAGGATACAGGTGTCTGGTGCCCCTGCTGCCCTAGGCTGCCCAGGGTGTGAAAGGTGTCTAGTTCCTCACAGCTCTGGTCGTGGGTGTGTGCAAACTTGGGTTACCTGGTAGTCAACCCGTTTTATGATTTAAGAATTTGTTTACATGTAGTTGAGATAAATAGAATATGGTTATTTTCCTTCAAAGGCTGTGTGTGTGTGTGTGTGTGTGTGTGTGTGTGTGTGTGTGTGTGTGAGAGAGAGAGAGAGAGAGAGAGAGAGGGAGAGGGAGAGAAGCTTTGATTGATTTTTAAAAATGATTTCTTTGCAGCTCTTGAGAAAGTCTATTTTACAAAGAGGAAAACCTGTGGTTGAAGGCTCTTTGGAGAAGAAACCCCCATTTGAAAAACCTAGTATTGAACAGGTAAAAAGAAAAAAAGAGAAGCCCCTCCCCCCTTTTAATTGCTTTAAGGCTGAACAAACCTTTTAATCTTCCTTTCACATCTTTTTTTCTATCCTCCATACCCGCCTTAGAGATCCTCTTTGTCTGTAGAAATTGTCCTGGGCCCTTTGGCTCAGAAGTGAATACTTAATTTAATAAGTGACCTAGCTTTTGTCTTTTAGGGTTGCTGTATACTCAGAAATCACTGTGTATTAGGAGAAGGAAAAAATTAAATAGAACATGTAGTTTGTAAAAACATATGAAGTGTGCTTTTTTTTGGTGTTCATGTTTAAAAACTAAGTCTTTATCCTTCTGCTTGGAGTTGTCTGAAAAAGCTTGTCGATGTGAGGGAATTCAGTAGCAGTGTGAAAAAACGGTAAGCCCAGCAAGCCAAGCAAAAAAGAGATGAGATTTTCGAGTCTAGAAATTGACTTCCTGCTGTAGCATGATTCCTGGAAAGAAGTCGATTTACTTGGGGAGTCTGTTGACAAGTGCAGACTTTCTCTGTTCGGAGTCGTCAGTGTCTTTCATCAGCACCGCTTTCTAGCCTGGCGTCGTTTGGCTGAATAAATCTCGTCCTGTTGACGGAATTTCCTGATGAGGGTGATTACAGAAGACATGACCTCAGAGTCCTTACAAATAAATGTATTTTTTATTAGTCCGTCTTCAGTAGAAGAAATTTTGTTTCCAAACTCTATTAAATAAGAATTCATTGTTGTTTTTAAAATTTGACATTAGGTTAGACGGGACTGTTCGTCAGACAGATTAAATGAATCCGCAGATTCTTGACAAAGCTCATAATTTTGAATAGCGTTTGTGTTTGGGGGGTAAGCTTGATGAAACCTGGAGTGACAGTAAAGAGCTTAGAGTCTAGTGGAGTCTAGGTTCCGTGGAGAGTATACTAGGAGCCTTTTCATTAAAATGTTGGTAATGTGAAAACATCCTATGTAGCCAAGAGCCTCATTATGTGTGAGCTCCTGTGTTGATAGTACAGCAAGAATTATTCTGCAAAATAGTCATATTTCATTGTTGAAGGGCTTTGACCTTTTCAGTCTGTGATTCTGATTTTCTTTCTAACCTGTCAGGATTGCAGCAGGCATAGAATTGCAACTCACCGCCTCTCTCTCCTGTCACTTTTCATTTGCCGTGATCTGAGGCACAGCGGATGCCCTCTTGGCATTCCTGCTCTCTAATGGGGAAGAGGAAGAGATTTTTGTGACTAGGGCAAAGTCTGTTCTTTTGCTAAGAACCCGCCGATGCCGCTGTCTGTGTGGGTGTTCAGAATCCGTGTGACTCCAAAGCTGCATGCATAAATTGCCTTTCTTCCTTTTAAGGGTGTGAATAACTTTGTACAGTACAAGTTTAGTCACCTGCCACCCAAAGAAAGGCAGACAATAATGGAGCTGGCCAAAATGTTCCTGAACCGTATCAACTATTGGCATCTGGAGGCCCCGTCCCAGCGAAGACTGAGGTCTCCCAATGACGATATTTCTGGATACAAAGAGAACTACACAAGGTAATCAGGTGACCAGTTCTTTTCCTTGGGGCCCCATAGAGCGCATCGCAGACACAAAGTTGTTACTTGTTTCCGCAAGCAAGGGTTGTCCAGTTCTCGTGGTGACTCCATCAATTCAGAGAGAATGTCTCTGTAATTTAAGTCTCCAGACTTCCACCTTTCATTCATCTCCTGATGTTTTGAGGGGTGAGGGACACAGACCGTCTAGAGCTGTACTTTCCAATATGATGGTTGCTACTCACAGGTGGCTACTGAGTGCTTGAAAAATGTGACTAGGATTCATTGAGATATCTAAGATTGTACAAAAAAAAAAAAGAATGTGAAGTATTTCATTAATAGTTTCTTCTGTTGACTACATTTTAAAATGATAATATTTTAGGGATATTGAATGAACTAAGATACGTTAATTTTACCTGTTTCACTCTTCAATGTGACTATTGGAAAATCTTAAATCACATGTGGCTTGCATTATATTTCTATTGAACATTGCTGGTCTAGATAACAATACTACAGCTCTGTAATTCTTACACAGAGATCTCATTTGAAAAGTGCAATGACCAGGAATATAATAATTTTTAAAAGAGATTTTATTTATTTTTTAGAGAGATGGGAAGGGAGGGAGGAAGAGAGAGAGAGAAACATCGATGAGGAATCAATCGGTTGCCTTGTCCACATCCCCTACTGGGGACCTGGCCCGCAAACCAGGCACGTGCCCTGACTGGGAACCGCACCTGTGACCAGTCTGTTCCCAGGCCGGTGCTCATCCCCTGAGCCACACCAGCCAGGGCTAAAGAATTTTTTTTCAAAGGATAGATCACTCTAGTCCCAGCACCATGACAGAACTAATGTCGTTATATATATTGTCTTCCAGCCTTTGCTCCTTCAAGTAAATATTTGACATTAGTTAGAATGAAAGAAAATACAGAATTTGCATCGTTTTTGTCTCTCTACTTCACATCATATCAAACATTTTACTGATTATGTTACAGTTCGTTGAGTTGATGTACCGTAGTTTACCTAGCCATTTCCCTATTGGTAGGCATCAAACTCTGAAGACTCTTGAATTCCACATGTTTTTTTTTAAAGTGGGAATTTATTTTTATTGCTTATGAACTGAAAAATAATATAATTGCCTTAAAAAATCTTAAACATGGGCTATCCAAAATAGAATGACCTATATTTGTTTTCATTAAAGTAAGAAAGTGACTTGGATTATCTATTCTATTCACCTTTTTATACCTTTCTCTGTAGGTTTGGTGGATACAACTTCAGGGAGTATTGTGAGCATATATATATATATATTTCAGATTTAAATTACAGAGTGATTTTTGATAGCCTGTAAAGACCACTCGTCCCCAGGTTATTTTCTGTAATGGTGTGTAGGAATGGGTATGAGAACTTCCCCTTTTCCCCTCCTCCCTCCTTTTACAGTAGATACAATTTGAGTTATAAAGTATTTTCTTTTAATTGTTGACTTTTTGAGGAATTACAGATTTCATCAGAATCATTTTTTAAAGTATACCTTCATTTCTGCACCTCCATTTCAGAGTTTTACGTTAACAACAATTTCTGTATTGTGGTAACTGTTTGAAATGAGCTGAGATAAATCTCTTTAAGATAAATATCCTTTAACTCCATCTGTGAATGATGGACAAAGCTGGATGTTTGTCAAACCCCTGAAAGTATTTGCCGCTCTTAACAGAGGAACAATTGTTTCATCAAGAAGGAGAATTAAATGTGAAGTAGCATGGAAGATATTGCAGTATTTTAGAAAGCTGAATAAAAATGCTATTAGCACTTAGGACTTACCAAGAAATGGGTAGAACTCACAAATACCTAGGGAGCAGTAAAACTAGAAATAAGCTTTGGAGTGAGCGATGGGTTTGAACCGTGGCCCTGTTCCTTCCTGGTTCTGTGAGCTTTAGACCAGTCCTTTCACCTCCTGGACCTTCAGTGTCTTTCTCTGTCCAAATCTCACACATGTGGTGAGTGTTCATGAGGTGGTTTTGTGCATGGTGTCTGGTGCACAGAACAGGTGCTGGGAAGACGCTAGTCATTGATTTCCTCCCACACATGTTGTCGCCTTAAAGCTCAGTCACTGCCAACAAGGGACTCTTAAGCTAGAGTGTGTACCACTGAATAAGTGCACCGAGAATACACTTGTTGGAACATCACTTTAGAAACTAAGGTATCAGGGGGAAAGGCAGCCGCAGAGCCCTCTTCAGCCCAGCAGCCTGTGTCAACAGCTGAAGGCAGAGGAGGGGAGTTGGCCAGTGATGAAGAGCAACCTGCTCAGAGGCTGAAACGAATAGGCCCCGACGAGTTCTGAAACCTGCTGATTTCTAGGTGGAATGTAGACCAAGAGCCTCTGTTAATAATACATAAGGAAATGAAGGTAGACGACCCTTCCCCTGCTTCCCCACCATCATACCGTGGTGATGAAGAAAGGGAAGCAGAAACAACTTGTGAAAATTCTGAGGATGATTGTTTCAGGGTAAAACCTCACTGCCATGACGACTTGGGAATTGAAATAACCACACACCTCTGTGGCATGGTGTCTCACCGATACTCATCTTCTAAAAAATGGGTAATATTACAGGCTGCAGGCGCACTGGACTTTATCTTGATGTGTAAGTGAGCCTTAGGGCCGATAATGCTGGCTTGGGATATAATTTACAGCAATTGTGGCAATTAGAACAAAGGGGCTCAACCTGGAGCTCACATCAATGTGAGATGGGATTCTCTGAGGAACAAAGAGTGGACTCAGAAAATGGTTCTGTTCATTACAGAGCTAACTCTTGAAGACTGATCCGATAAAAAAATTGAACATAAATTGAACAGTAGAACTGCTTAAATTACTTGTACTCTCTGTTTTGAGTGGAGGAAAGATACATGTATTGAATATGTTTGACATTAATCAAGATATACTTAAAATTGATCATTGATACAGATACATATCAAATATACATTATATATATTCCCCAGAAATCACTGTCATTTTTTTAAAAAATCTGGACAAATTTTTGAAGTTCTCTGAATTTCATGATGGTGTACTAACATAATTCTATGAAGAAATAACCTGAAAATGAAGTGTTAGAGGAGTATGATATATTATAAAATAAATCTAGCCAACAGAATCTGCTAAAGGAAAGTGGTGAATAATTTGTCTTTGATGCTGAGATGTGCAGAACTTTTGAAAGTTAATGTCACTTCTATGTTTGGGAGATGTTTTGTAAGACTGTAGGGCAAGTTAGATGTAACTGAGTTGACTTTGGTGAAACAATTTTAGGTAAGCATTGTTCTATGACATATGGCCAGCTACGATGCTTCCTGAGTATTCATAACTAGCCATGTATGTCTAGGACAGTCTACCAGCAAGCACAGAAAGAACAGTGGACTAGGGGATAGGAGACCTGGCTTCTAGTCTGAACTCTGATAGTAAGTAGCCTTTACTTCAGGTGAACTAGGAGAGGTCACTTCAATCATGTGAAACCCTTAGGACTTTCAGTCCAGCAAGTAAGGAGGGTGACATGGTCTGCTGTCCTCAAACTCCCCAGTTCTGTTCATGCTTTAAAGAAAGCAGGATGGTTGCAAATGATCATGATGCTCTAAAAAATCTGAGTTATTTGGACAATCAGTAAAGAGCATGCACATGTCACCGCTACTAGGCGTGCAAAAGTGAAGGCGCTAGCCTTTCACTTCTTTTCAGAAGACCGAACCAGTCGCCTAGGCAGTCTTTCTCTGCAGGAGAGTCTTTGGAGGGATGTGTGTGCAGAGACGGGGCCTGCAAGCTCCCGTTTCCGTCTTCCCATCGTCTCACCATGTGCAGCGCCCACGGCAGGTGTTAAAGCAGCGCCGAAATGCCACGCCGATTCAGTCTCCTCGCCTTATCAGACTCACTTATAAAGTAAGATTGATCTCGGAAGTAAGAACAAAACGAAACTAAAAAGTGTCAACTGGGTTCTGTAAAATAATGCTCAAGGAAATGAATGGAAACTTATTATTGGAAACATTTTTCTAGGTGATAATCGATGCTGCCTCCCTTTTATCCTGGGAAGATTAAATGACCTAGTAAATACTTTGGGGTAACATTTTATGATTTTTATGATAATACTTATAAACCTACCTTTGCTGTAGCAGAAATAACATCTTCCGTAAGTAGAGTCGCAGACATCTGTGATCCTTCCACAGACGGAAATGCTCTTTGGAAATCAGCACTGCCCAAGAGGTACATAATTTGAACCACACATGTAATTTAAAATTTCCTTTTTTAAAGAATATTTTATTTATTTATTTTTAGAGAGGGGAAGGGAGGGAGAAAGAGAGGGAGAGAAACTTCGATGTGTGAGAGATACATCAATTGTTTGCCTCTCACATACCCCCAAGTGGGGTCCTGGCCTGCAACCCAGGCATGTGCTCTGTCTGGGAACTGAACCAGCGACCTTTCTGTTTGCAGGCCGGCGCTCAGTCTACTGAGCCACACCAGCCAGGGCTAATTTAAAATTTTCTAGTAGCTGCATTTTAAAAAGTAAATAAACACAGGACACTCGTTTTCATGTTTTATTTTATCCAATATATAAAAATATTATTTCAGTGTATAATAAAATTATTAATGATGTATTTTTTTCCTACTAAGTCTTCAAAATCCAGTGTGTATTTTATACTTACAGGACATCTCAATTCATTCACTAAATTTTAGGTGGTTGCAGCTAAATGGAGACCTACCAAAACAATAAAGTAGTGTTTAACAGAAAAATATTTCACATTGTGTCCATTTAAAAGTAAATTTAAAATCAGTTAAAACTAAATAACACTAAAAATGGAGCTTCTTGGTGTACTAACCACATTGCAAGTGCTCAGTAGTTATCTGTGGCTGGTGGCTACTCTATCAGCACAGGTAGAGAACGTGCTCATCATCATAGGCAGCTTGACTGGACAGTACTGGTCTGAATCCTCAAAGTCTTAAAATCTTCCATTGCAGGAGATTGGATATATTTTAATACTAAGTCTTTCAAAGAGCCTTGTGAGAGCTTATGTCTCATGAAACTGAACTTCACATTATTAAAGTTTGTGACTGTTTAACTCTTAACATTTGTAGTTTCGTAATATTCTTCTAAACCTCATTAGGGGGGCACAGACTGACTAATACCCGGAAATGATCGGCCTTGACAGTGATGAATTTCTGTGTGAAGTGGCCTATGAATTAGCCAAATAAATGTACTTCCAAGCTTGTTTTTGCTGCCAACCAAGATCACTGTTCCCGACTTGACAAGACACAACACAACACTTAAGAATCCCCATTTTGGTATTGCAATCATAAAATGACATTTGAGTGTAAATTGAGACAGAAAAGTTGAGATGATAGACTTTTAAGGTTAATTTTGAATCTAGGCAGAGAGACTAGCACTTTGGGAAAGTTGTCTTTCCTAAAGATGAAAAACCACACACACACCCCAACACACGGGAAATATGATGTAACACAGAGTAAGAAGAAGAGCACCAGGACATCAATATTATTCCACTCCTTACTGAGGGGCTGAGAGCTCCTGGGGAGCTTCCCATAGCTGCTTGGGCCTGTCCGAGCCCTTCCGCCCACTTTAAAGGAGGTCCGGAAGACACACAGCGTGGCTAGGTTTCAATTTTTAGAAAGCAGGCCTGACCTGGAAGAGGATGTTTAGATCTGCTACCAAGGAATAAGGATCTGTGCAGCGAAGCTTCTGACCCTGCCCTGGTCTGGTGCTGCCTTCTGTGACCCTCAGGGTACATTCCTGTTGCTCCCTCCTGGGAATGAGAGTTTGCAGCTCTGGGAGACCAACAAGAAGGAGGGTTGAGTTTTGAATAGCTTCCTGGACTGAATGAGCTTTCCAAATCACATGCCCTACATAGCCAGTGAACCCCAGAACTGTGGTCAGATCTCAAGAAAGCCCCTGGTTTCCCTCTGGGCCTGGGCATTCCTCCAGCCTTGTGCAATGCTGGAGCATAATTTTGACTTTGAGTCTGAGTCATGAAGATGTACCTAAGCAACAGATGGTGGAAGCTCATTACTTCCTGCGTTTTGTGACTGAGTTTTAAACAGTGTTGAAGATCTTTATCTTCCCACCAAAGCTTCAGGGGTATGTTGAGTGCTGTGTAGGCATTTAAAGAAACCTTCAATTTTTCTCAGAGCACTCGATGGTGAAATTCTAATTCTTTCACAAAAGCCTTCCCCCTTTAATTTCTTTTTTAAAAAAATTTAAACTACTACTTATGTGCCAGAAACTTTAATTGCAGTATGTACTTTCCTGCCCATTTTACAGGTAAGGACATGGAGACTTAAGAAGAGCATAATCAAATTTCCAAGGTTGTGCAGCCAGCTAAGTAACAAAGCAGAGATCTGATCCCGGGCTCTCTGACTGCAGGACTCACTGCATGGCACTGTAGCATGGAAGGGTTTTCATAGAGTTGGACCCAAGTGGTTGTACAAGGGCGAGCTTATCTAATTCACCAGTTTCCACAGCTGGTGGTGATACTGTTGTTTGTCCTTGCAGCCCTAGTTTCTCCTGCTCTGGTTGATAGTATGAGAGAAACCATAATTAAATATTTCAGATCATCTGGGGGTTTAAGAGATACTGACTGTGCTTGCCTCCTCTTGTCACAGGTGGCTGTGTTACTGCAACGTGCCCCAGTTCTGTGACAGTCTGCCTCGGTATGAAACCACCCAGGTGTTTGGGAGAACCCTGCTTCGCTCTGTCTTCACCGTCATGAGGCGGCAGCTCCTGGAACAAGCGAGACAGGAAAAAGACAAACTGCCACCTGAGAAACGAACTCTAATCCTCACCCATTTCCCAAAGTAAGGGAGTGGTCTTGCAAGTCTTTGTTTCATCTGGGAGCTTGAAATCGATAAATGTGTGCCAAAGCCTGAATCAATCAGCAGATCAGGAATGCTAGGAAAAGCATGCAGGGAGGAGGGACAAAGGGATCTCCCCCTTCTCGGCCCCCTCTGTGAGTCCTCCTGGGGACTGCATAGTCCATCTATTGTTAGCTTGAATATGTGTTGACTGTGGTCATAGCTCCCTTTGCCCCACCTCATCCCACCTGGGTATCATTGTGTCTGAGCTTCATAGAATGGGGTGGTGCTTTGTTTTATGTATTCAGCTGCCAGGAAGCTAGAGGGGGATGGGACGGGGGAGGGGGGGAGTGTGCAGAAGCAGTTTCCATCTACTCAGAAGTGGTGCAAGAGGACTCAAGTGGTTGGTTTTTTTCCATCCTAGACCTCCAACCCTTTCTAAGACTAGTGAATCGCTCCTGCCTCAGCTGCAGTGGGCCTGCCCCCTCACTCTCTGTAAACCAGACCCCGAGAGCAGAGCTGGACCGGAAGAGAGGGGCCTTCTTCACAGTGTTCTTTGTGCCTCTACGTTCGGTTTCTTGTAGAATGTACATGCTCTTGTGCACCTTGTTCCGTGCACCTTGGTTTTTGCACCTGCCAGAGCTCCAGTACATAAATAATCATTTAAATATTTTTCAAATGAAGGCCGTGTGTCAAAGAGAATAGGAAGTTGCAATGTTGCACTGTTGGCCTTAGAAATGTATTTTCCAGTCTGAGAACCGAATATGTAAGCTAAGAGGCTGGCCGCTGGTGGCAGGGGCCGAGTGGCAGTGGGTGACTTGTCATGGAGCAGTGACAGCAAAACACAAATGAGACAGTTCATTTTGTGGGTGACATTCTGCCTGGAGCAGTGCTGGGTAGGGGAGGTAGAAGTTAGAATCTGAAAAGGCTTTCTAGGCTTGCTGGTGTGAAGAATAAATAGGATTTAAGAGAAGGTATTATATTCTTTGACCAAAGATGGAGGAAGCCCTGTTTTAGTTGCAAAACTAGGTTTTTATTGTTAAGTTACTATTATTGGATTATCCAGTTTGTGGCTGAGGAATGATAGTTTTAATTTTTAAAGGTAAGCTAGGTCCGCACCCTGATCAGTGTGTCTCAGTGGGTTGGGCATCTTCCCACAAAAGGTCACCAGTTTGGTTCTCAGTCAGGGCACATGCCTGGGTTGCAGGTTCAGTCCCTGGTCAGGGCGTACACGAGAGGCTACCGATCGATGTTTCTCTCCCTCTCTTTCTCCCTCCCTTCCCCTCTCTCTTAAAAAAAAATAAATAAATTAGGTCCAAAACAGCAACAAAAATGATTTTCAGGTAGAAATTGAATGAAAATTCCTTTGTTGCTCAATACAAACCATAAGCCTTAGGTACAGGATATCGTGGGTACATCTGATGAGATTTCACTGAACACTCAATATTCCCACGTAAGTCCTAGCATCCTGATTTTCAGTATTTTCCTGAGAAAACCGGCAGCTGAGTCTGAGACAAGACGAACAATTTGTCTCCCTCCAGGGGGGAAGATTTAGAAGCACTTAAACGGCAGTTTGGATGTTACCCTTAAATGCGTTATGAACTCCGGGCATGCTCGTCTGTTTCAGTGGCTGCCTTTTAAATAGTCTGTGCTCCTTTCCTTAGAGATTAAAGCAATTTTCTTACTACTGTCTCTATTGCATTTGCCACATAAGCAGCATTTTATGTTTTCAGATTATAGTTGTCATTTGGTCTCTAAGCCAAGGGACAAAGAGGAAAAGAGGACCTCCCCCCCACCTTTGATGGTGCTTAAAGAAAAATTTTAATTATGTTGCATAGTGACAGTTTTTTCCCCAGAGCAAATGTATTTCGCTTCTTGCAGATATTTGCTAATTATAGGGCGGTTTGTTCCTTCAACCCATAGTTCTGGCGAGCTTGTGCTTTTGAGCTAATCAGTGCTGCTTTTTCTTCTCTTTTACTAATGGTAGGGTAAAATTACCACCCACTTCTCTTTTTAAATCTCTTTTCATGGACTAGGACAACATTTGAGGCTATTAGGGATTTGTACCAACAGGTTTGGCAGCAGAATCACACATGTGTTGAAGTCCGAGGTTGAGTCTTGGGCACTGTCGCCAAGCGAGAGCTGCACCCCCCGCCTGGCCCCCCACCCATACCCCTGGGGGAGGTCACTGGTTCTCAGAGGCATTTTCGGGGCCTTCCTCCTTACATGCCTCCTCTTCATGCATTGCCCACATGGCTTTAACTTGTGCCTTTCCCCATCTACCCACTTACCAGGTTGTTGTTAAAAGAAGCTTAGTATCTATATTTCATTCTAAAAGTGATAAATGTACATGTTGATGAAAATCTGGTTAAGAGGCAGAACACCAGCCACAGCCCTACCTTTAGTGCTTTCAGATATTTCTATATACTCTACATGTATTGTGTTCTTTTATTCTTCATACAATTTTGTATCCTATCTTTATAAAATAAGCACACTCTCGTGTCATTATATATGAAACTGTTCTTTATTATTATGAAATAACTACATAGGTATATACATATATAACACACACATAATTATATTTCTAAATTGCTACCGGCATTTTTCTTTTGTGGGTCTGTGCTCCGCTTTGTGAAGAGTGTTCTGATTGTATAATTACTAACAAAGAAGGAGTCTAGAGAAGGAAAGGAAATTCACTTCTGTGATGAAGCTGGGAAAATCTTGAGGGCTGTGTCAGGGAAGGGCAGGTCTGCTTAGGAAGAGGGGATAGTGAATCAAGGACCTCCTCTCATCTATAAGACCAGAGTGTGATCTTAGGAGGGACTTTAGCTCCTATTGCTGTCCGTCATTCTGTTTGGTAGGGCACATGCTAACGTGTTTTAAAACATGCCTTAATGGTGGCTGGCTTAGCAAGAAGTGACTCGTGGTATCTGTAAAGCATGAAGTACTCTGTCGATGAGGTTAGGTATTCACTCAAATGGATCTTGTTTTTAAATCTTCTATGAGCAGCAAGTCAGAACTCCCAGAACCTTTTCTCATCTGTTTTTACATCCAAGAAACTAACTCCTCTCTCCCCTGAAACCATCTAAAATCTTGCAGGCATTGATAAATGAGAAGAATAATAGTATTTTTAGTAGTAGTGATGCTGTTGCTGCTGCTAACAAGTCTTTGATCAGTTACCCAAAACCTTGGTACTAGATATGTTTTACAATACAAAAATTTAAACATTTTTTAAAGGTAATCAATATAACGCATATGCCATATATTAGTTCCAGGGGTGGGGTTAATTCTCCTAAATTAAATCCATTCATAATTACAAAGACTACAAATAGTCTTGTGTGTGTTAAGGTCAGTTTTTGTTGCCAAATGGGCTAGGGGAAATCTTTTTATAAGGGCTTTTGGATTTTACAGTGTCAGAGAAGGGATAGAGATGGCTTATAATAGCTGCCCTTTATTGTATATCATTACCTGTAAACTCCATGAGAGCAAGTGGTGGTTTTGTTCCCCCTGTCCTTCCAGCACCTAACTCAGGGTCTGGCCCATGGTAGGTGTGCAATCGATATTTGTTGAATGAATGAATGAATGAATGAATGAATGGAGCACATGCTAGGGATCAGGCACCATTTTAGGCATGCACATTAGCTTATCCCACCTGACCACCCTATGCAGGAATTGCTGTTGATATTTCCATTTTATAAAAGAGGAGACTGGGAAAGAGGAAATTAAGAACTTGTTTCAAGATCCTACAAATAAGTGGTGAGCTTTGTAAATGAATTCTAGAGCCCAAGCTCTTAGCCATTATTCTTTGTTCTTCCCCTAGAATTAGTGTGCCTTAAAAGTGGCCTGCAGGAAAATATTCCAGTACCAGAAGTGTAGATTTGTGTTGGTATTTAAACCATAGTTCTTCAGTTTTGGTGTGCATAAGAATTGTCCAAGGTACTCATTAAACTTGGTCCCCAAGGCCTCTTCTCACAGACTCGGATTCAGTATGCCTAGGTGAAGTTGGGTAGCTGTGTTTCAAATGAGGTCTCCAGGTAATTTCTTTGGGCCCCTAGAACTTGAGATCCATTGGGTTTACCACACAACAGGCAATGTAACTTAGTAATTAACCACTGGTTCAATCTTGGTCCTGAATTTACTAGTTGTGGGACTGTGTACCAGTTATTTAACCTCTCCCTGCGTTTAGTTTTTTCATCTGTAAGGTTTTGAAGATCACCTAAGTTAGAGTAAGAGCTATGTGTGTGTGGGATAAAGAAAAATAAAATTTGTAACTCACTGAGTTGATGTGAGGATTCAGTGAGTCATGAGAACAGTGCAGGCACATAGCAAGCACTCAGTGAAGGTTAGCTGCTTCTGTTATGGTGATGACAGCTGCCTGGAGGACTGGAATCTGCCTTTCCACTGGTGTAACACTCTGTGTAGGCTGTTGTCAGTCTATGCAGAGTCAAAAGAAAGTAAATTTGTAGAAATGCGTGTTTGTGAATATTTCAGGGCTACCCGATTAAATCATCATTCGAGTCATAATTGACTAGCATGTCTCCGAGGTGAATGTGAGATGCTGACGTTCAGGTGATTGTCACAGATGGTGAGGGCTTCCGTTTCTTGGGCAGTGCCTCAGTTTTGGGTCTTACCATTGCTTTTGCTCTTGTGTCCAGGTTTCTGTCCATGTTAGAAGAAGAAGTTTATAGTCAAAACTCTCCCATCTGGGATCAGGACTTCCTATCAGCCTCTTCCAGAACCAGCCAGCTAGGAATCCAAACAGGTAAATTTCTTTTTTGCATCAATCAGAGAACAACTGGGAAGTGTTACTTGCAGTTCAGTCTGCACTTATTTGTGTTTCTCATCAAGAAATTAAAGACTGGAGCCAGCAACTTTTGCATCTGCACCTCTGTCACTGAGAAGAGCAGGTGCAAATCAGTTACAACAATTACTGCTCCTACTCTTGGGTTTGCTTAGCTTGCATATTGCAGTTTTATAGGAGGTGTAAAGTGCCAGGCAGTTCAGCTCGGTAGTCCATTCCTGGCTGTTTTTAACGACACTTACAGTCTTCATCAATGGCCTGATATGCCCAGGAGTCAAGTTTCAGTCTGGTTTCTGAATCCATAGTGTCTGTTTTGTGTATGGAGTTAACCATCACATATAATGATAGGATGGTGAATGGAAGACAGCAGCCTTGAGTCTCAGGACACGACAAACTTCCCGGTGGGGCCAGGGCATCCTTGCCATTGCTTTGAGTCAGCCAGTGGCATCGCCTCGCGGTTTTGTGAGGATGGAAGACGTGTGATTTGTGGAGTCACACTGATTCCAGAGAGAGGATCTGGATTTTTGCCTTTGATAATTGAGAGATGCCAAAACAGTCATTTATGTGTGGCCATTGGGAAAGACAATGTAGACATTTTTTTAAAAAGATTTTATTTATTTATTTTTTAAAATTACTTTATTGTTGTTCATTTAGATTTTATTTATTTTTTTTTTAGAGAGAGAGGAAGGGAGGGAGAAGGAGGGAGAGAAACATCAATGTGCGAGAGACACTGATTGGCTGCCACCCACGTGCCCCCATCTGGGAACCTGGCCTGCAACCCAGGCATGTGCCCTGACTGGGAATCAAACCGGCGACCTTTCGATTCGCAGGCTGGCGCTCCATCCACTGAGCCACAGCAGCCAGAGCAGAATCCAGAGTTTTGATCTTAGAGCTTTTAGTAGCTCTAGGTCAGTGTATAATAGAGTATCACTTCCAGGAAAGATAATTTTATTCTTGCTATTTTTTTTCCAAAAAGAATTTTACATGAAATAAAAGTGACCCTTTTTAGTATGTGGTTCTGTACGTTTTGACAAACACACGTTACTATGTAACCGCCACTACCATCAAAATGTAGAAGAGTTGCACCGCCCTGAAAAATTCTGTTGCACCTCTTATGTAGTTCTTTCATTGCCATCCCCCCAGCACTGGCTATCACACTTTGTTTTATTTTCCCTATAGTTAATTATTATTTTTTGCCATTTCTAGAAGGTACATCGCTTTTTGAGTATGGCTCCTTTTACTCAGCATAATGCATTTGAGAAGGTGTTTTTCCTTCCCAGAAGAAGTTTTTTTGTTTTTCCATGTAGAGCCCAAGTTTGGGTGTAAATATAATTAAACTTCTACAAAGCAGAATCCTTAAGGCGTGAGGTATTTTGTTTTGGAGCAAACCCTTTTTGTTTGCGTTCTTGTTACCAAAAACATGTTTGTATTTTTTTTTAACCTTAGGTCATAGACTATTATTGCATGTTTTTCTGGCCCCAAACCTGTAGAGCTTTGGGGTCTGTCTGTGCATCTCGCATGCTCCCTCCCAACCTGAGTTCACTGGACGTGTTTTCTGTGGTGACTGGACGTATGCCTTTGCTGTGTCCCTGTGCTGTTCACTTTATCTTTGTCCCAATTCTGATAGCTTTCAGATGGCATCTCGCCCACAGACTCCTCCCTAATTCTTCCCATGCCTCCTATCCGGCACTGGGCCTCCTTTCTTCCTCACTTCCACAGGACCTTGAGTATACCCTCCCCTTGGTTCTCAAACTTGGCTGCATGGTGGCATCACCCGCAGCGGCGATTTAAAATAATATTAATTTCTGAGTCCCTTCCCAAGAGTGTGCGATGTAATTTGCCTAGGGTGTGGCCTGCATGTTTTAAAAGCTCCCAGGTGATTCTGATGTGCAGCAATATTTGAGAACTGCTGGGTCATACAACACTTACCTCATGTTATCCTAGGTCCATGTTTTTATGGGCATCTTCTGTCTCCTATGACTGTGGCTCCTAACTGGTCAGAGACCCAGTTTTGTCACGGTAATAATGATAATCGATACTTACATTAAGTGCTTGCCTGTGAAGTGTGCTTCATGTCTTTAAGCCTTAACACAAAGCCTGGGAAGTTGCTATCTTATCCCCCTTATTTATAGGTGAGACTTGTCCAAGACCAGGTCTTGTTAAGTGATGGAAATGGGTTTTATGCCCAGGTCCGTCTAATTCCTAAACACTCTATACTGCATTATCAGCCAGAGCTGTAACCGCTACATCGCGCTGCTTCGCCGTGCATTGCATTGCAAATGCACAGGCAAGTGCTTGTGGAGGGAATGAGTGAAGGACAGTTTCCTCTTTCAGGCAGGGGGACACCGAAGCTATTCAGCATGGTCCACTTAGTTCTTTTCTGGGGGGGTCGTCTGGAGAGACCCTCTCTGTTCAAAAGTCCCCCTCACCCTTGCCTGCTCAAAATGCTTCCCAGTCTGTTCCACTGCAGCAAATTATCTGTCATGGCACAGGATGGAGAAGGCCGAGGTCATCTCTGTCCCTCTGGGAATTGCATGTTTATTTCTGTGGCTAAGGTTGTAACCCAGTTCAGCTGGATGATACTCTTCAGTATTACCTGGAGCCATCGGAAACAGGCTGTCTTCTTCTGTTCTGCTTTAATTGCAGTGTGTTCTCTTTGGGGAAAGAAGAGTGCAGGCTTTGCCTTAATTGGCATGTCTGCACATCTGTGCACCTGTGATAAATGACATTCATAATGATGGCTCTGCAGTTGTGCAGGACACTCAGATGTCTTCAGAATCACCAGAGCTACCTCTGTGTAGACTCACCCCAGTGTACTTTGAAATTCAGGAGGCCTGTGTGCTGGAAGAAAAACGATATAGCCTGGCACTTGAGTATATTCTGAGTCTTTCATGCAGACTACTATTATTCAGTTAGGAGTGCCGTGGACTGGGGTCTTTCTGTGGCTTAGGTTACTCGTTCCATCACTTTCTTGGCTGCTGGCAATGTCCTCTGCACACTGAACGTGTCTTCATTGAGACTTAGGTGAACGTTCTCTCTGGACATCAGCCTGCCCTGCTGTACTCTGTTGTATATGTGACCAGTGTCACTGAAAGTGTCCGTAACCCTCATCTACTCTCACCTCATCAGCTACAGATCAGCTGCATACTAGCAAAGCAACATCCCATTTCTTACAATGGCTTTAAAAAAAGGCTTTGTTTGGAAATACTCTCAAACTTACAGAAAAGTTACAAGAATAGAAAAACAAATTTTGTGTACTATGTGTACTTTATCCAGATTCACCAATTGTTAACATTTTGCCACACTTGCTTTCTTACCCCTCCCCTCTCTCTCTGTTTTTGTTCTATCTCTGTCTCTCTATCTCTATATTTTTTCCTAAACTACATGAAAGTTGCAAACATCATGCCCCTTTACTGACTTCAGTGGGTATGTCCCAAGAACAAGGCTGTTCTCTTACTTAACAGTATAGTTATCAAAGTAAGGAATTTTCATCTTGATGCAAGGTCAAAACTTACTACTTAATCTGTAAGCTATTTTCTCTTTTTGCCTGTCATCTCAATCATGTGGCTTATAGCATTTTTTTGCATCACATCAGGGTGCACGTAATGATGGCCTGTCCCGTTTTGTTGGTGTGACATTTGATCACTTGGGTAAGGTGGTATTTTACGAGGTTTCTCCACTGCAGTGGTACCATTTTCCCTTTTGTAATAAAAAAGTACTTTTGTGGGGAGATACTTTGAAATTATCTGTCTTCATCAGCATTATACTCACACACAGATGATTCTCCTGAATTGATTATTATATGCTGGCTGCCAATTGTTTTTCTAACTTTCATTATTCCTTCCTTGTTTGTTGACATTCTTCTGCAAGAAAGAGCTTTACCTTCTCCCCACTTATTTTTTTTTTTCATTTGTGATTTTATCAGCATGGACTCAGATATATTTGTTCTGTTCAGTGGGCTGTAATCCATTACTGTCTTTATTGTCATGCTCACATTGACCCCATTGCTTTTATTTTAAAGATGACTCCGTTGAGGTATTGGGCAGGAATTGGGATGATCTCATGTGCACTTGGTTCCTCATTGCCTAAGAAAAAAGTCATCTGATACCTTATTTTCCTTTCCTTGGGACAGTCATCAATCCACCTCCTGTGGCTGGGACGATTTCGTACAATTCAAACTCATCTTCCCTTGAGCAGCCGAATGGAGGGAGCACCAGTCCTTCCGGCAAGGGCTCTTCTGGGCTTGAGGCAAACCCAGGTAATCACTTAGGGGACATAACAGAGGGCTGTGAATTGCTGCCTGCGAGGTTCTCTTGTAATCTGAGAAGTGCCAGAAGTGGACTTAGACCAACTGGAGGTGGTTCATGTCCAGGATTTTAATGGCTAGAAATGACTTTGAGCTGTATTGGGTAGTTATTACTGTGTAACAAACCAACCCCAAATGCAGAGACTTAAAACCAAACCGTAATCTTTTATTATCATAGCTCACTCATTCTGTGTGTTGCCTGGTAGGTGGCTGCTCTCAGCTGCCTCATTAAGTCTTGGCCAGACTTGCTCCCGAGTTCTACCTGTTGACTGGGGCTCTGTGCTGGGCTTGACAAGAATACTTAAGCTGGAGCATCTCTGTTCCACATATTTCTCATCCTCCTCCTGGGATCATTGGGCTTTTTTTTTTCTTTTCTTGGGACAGAATATGTTCTTATAATCAGAAGCACCAGAGAGGAGGCAGAAATAGTCTCTTGAAGCCTAGGCTTAGAACTGAGATGTCATCGCTCCTGCCTTATTTTATCATCCAAAGCAAATCACATGGTGAAACGCAGAGTCAAGGGCTGGAGAGATATTCTCTATTCCTTTTGTAGGAAGAACTGCAAAGTCACAGGGTGGGTGTGGATACCAGGAGGGTAAAACTTACTGGCCATTTGTGTAATCTGCCACACGGGCAAAAACATCCCTTAATCCTAAAGTTTTGATTTCATAGATATAGAGTGTTTTGAAGGTTGCATTTCTGTCCACAGGCTTGACATCAAATAAATCTTGGATATGACTGAAGTTTGACCTTAAAGAAGTGGCACAAAAGAGGGAGAGAAGGATTTCATATGAAGGACCAGATTTTTAGCATGTGTGCCACCATGCCGTGTTCTCTCTCCCACTTTCAAGGCAGACTCCCCTCGATCCAGAAACTCTGCCAGTGAGCTTGGACGTAGCCTCGGAGTCTTTCTTATCATCGCACTATTGGCAGTCAGTCCGTCAAGTTGGGGGCTTATTAGGCATACCCCTCAGCTACAGAATAAATCGTTCACAGCGTTACTTTCGGGGCATCATGTAATTTAAGGGCTTGTTGGTCACCTCCAATACAACAAAGAGAGTTACGAAAACAAGAACTCGACAAAGTTCATTTAGTAATTAACGCGTAATGTTTCTGGAAGCATTTCGGATGGACAGGATACTCTATATTGCCCTTCTTTTGAACTAAATATAGTAAGATCGCTGCATGGAAACGTGTTTAGTGGGATTTACTCCTGAAAAATCAATTAGATTGGAATATCTAAAATTTTTTAAAAAATTAATTGTAAAAAGAAATATATGATAATACAGAAAAAATTTAAGGAAAACCACGCATGCTAGTAGAAAAGAAGAAAGCCAAAAAGCCACCGGGCAGTCTAATGAGGAAATTGGGAGAAAGTCATCCTTCTCTTTGCCTGGCCTTTACCAGCGTGTGACTTGTCGAGAGCGGCCCTGCTGACTTTGTGAGGCATCATTTTAAGGCAAAAAAGCATTTTGAGAGATAATGAATGAAAAAGAAATAAAACATTTCACTAGCATATTTCAAATGTATATAGACATATACATAAGTACATACCTACACATATATAAACATATACATATGTATATAAAGGAGAGAATTAACAGAACTACCAGGAAAAATAAATCAACCAACAGTCACAAATGAAGAAACATCTCTGGGTAATTCATAGATCAAGCAGACAAAACTATCAGTCATCATATAGAAGTCCTGAAAATATGATCGGCAAGCTCAAATGGTCGTATAGAGATTATTACTCCTAAAAATAGGAAAATACACATTTATTCCAAGAAGACACTCTACATTTATAAATAATTGGCCATGTTTTAGGCCATAAAACAAGTTTAAAAAAATTTTGACATTTTGGTATTACATGGACTATGATCTCTAACCACAAAGGGACTAAATTAGAGATTAATAATGAATGATAACTGGAATAACTCCTTGCATTGACTGATGGAGAAATTATGCTTTAATAACTCATACGTTAAGTTAAAAATTATTATAGAAAATAGTCACAATGGACCTGTAGTTGGCAGGGATTAGGACCTCCTCCCTCCTTTTTTCCACTGTCCATTGCCACCTCTTTCCTGGGTAAATGGAGTTTTGACTTTCATACCCATTAGTATTATTAGAAAATTGGTTGGATGAGTCAACATATGTTATCTGTTTTGTGTTTAAAATAACCCTTTGTTTGCCCTTTTATTTTGATCCTCATAGGAGAAAAGAGGAAAATGAATGACTCTCATGTTTTGGAGGAGGCCAAGAAACCCCGAGTTATGGGGGATATTCCAATGGAATTAATCAACGAGGTCATGTCTACCATCACGGACCCTGCAGTGATGGTTGGACCAGAGGTCAGCAGGGTGAACCCGGGCAGCCAGCTGGTAGACCCCTTCTGCTCTCCTAGCCAATCTACTTGTCCGAAATGGGAATGGTATCACTGAGAGCATGCCATGCTACCCTGGTTTGCATTTAACCTGGTGGTCAGCGCAGAGAGGGCAGGAAAAGCTGGTTGGAGAGGTGATTCCCCTTGATGAATGTCATATCACAGGGAAACTTCCTAATAATCTCACACTGTTGAAGCCATTTCTCCTCCTTCAACTTTGTCTCTTTTTAAATCCTCACCCAAAGATATGGTAATTGATGAGAGAGAGAGAGAGAGGGAGAATGTCTATATGAGAGAGAAACATTGATCAGTTGCCTCTTGTCCGCACCCTGACTGGGAATCGAACCTGCAACTTTTTGGTGTACAGGATGATGCTCCGACTAACTGAGCCAGCCACCTGGCCGTGGCCTGTCTCAACTTTTTATCTTGAAAAATTGGAACCACCATAAATGTTGCAAAAATTCCATGATAAAGACTTTTTAGATTTACCAGTTATTAAATTACACTGCCTTTGATTTGTCTCTGTGTCCCTCTCTCCCTCTCTTTGAACCTTTTGGAACCATTTCAGAATTAAATACAGATGTCATAACATTTTATCCCTAACTACTTTTCCTGTGTCTTGTAAGACTAGACTATATTTTTACATTACCACAGTGTAGTTATCACTATCAGAAAATTTAGCTAGGTTACAGTATTGTCTAATATGTGGGTTGGCAGACTACAGCCTGCAGGCCAAATCTGACCCCCAGTGTATTGTTGTCAGTAAAGTTTTATTGAAATAATATTGTTTATGTCTACCTTGCATTACAAGAGCAGATTTGAATACTTGAGACGGGCTGTGGGGCTTGCAAAGTCTAAAATATTTGTTATCTGACCCTTTATAGAGAAGTTTGCTGACACCTCCCCTAATGTACAGCCCACATCCAAATTCCTCATGTATCCAAATTATATCCTTGATAACATTTGTTGCATTTAGTTCTGATCTCTTCAGTCTCTAATCAAGAATAATTCCCAGCCCTCTTTTGGTCTGTTATGGCTGTGCCTTGTTGAAGAGTACTGGTCCCTAGTTTTGTATAACATCCCTCCGTTTGGATTTTGCCTGTTTGCTCAAGGTTGGATTCAAGCAAAGCATTTTGGGTAGAAATGCTGCCATCACTTCATGCGTTCCCTCCAGGGGCAGGGTACTTTAAGGCATTTGTGACAGGTTCCAGGAAATCAAAAAGTGGCTTGGAGATTATTTTGCAAAACATCTTTTAAAGCATTTTTTAAGCGTGGCTCTGCTAGGTTTAAGTATCTATTTTTTATTTGTCATGTTTCCCTAGATATTTATTTTATGGCATTAGGATAATTTATTAGAAAACTGAAATGTTTTAAGAGAAAGATCTCATTATAAAATTGTCCTTTCCATTTCCTTCTTGTTCCCCAGACCTGGGGACGAAGGCTGTATATAGTCCCTTTTGTATACCTGTCTGTCAGAGATTTAGGAATTGCACAGATGAGCTGAGCTCAGGTTTTTCAGCTGTACATGTAGATGCAGTCACACCGTTCACAATTTGTTGTGTGGATGGATGTAGTAGTGTGCTGGAGTTGGCTCCTGCTGGCATGCAGAGCCAGTTGTGAAAGTTTCAGGAATTTTGTGAGCTGGTAGTTAAATATGTTGGCAGTTTGAAATGACTAGAGTGGCACCTGGTCACCTGTAGACCAATGAAATGAGAGAGTGCTCCCAATCAGGGCTTTCCTTCCCTGGGGGTCTGTTTGTGGAACACTTAACCCGCTTACCAACGGGTGGATTAAATATGATGTGGGGTATAAGGTGCTGGCACAGGTTGGGCTGCCTGCTAGGATTGAGAATGGGTCAACTGATACTTCCCTGGGGAAAAAAACTGTCCTCCAAAAAGAAGTACTGTAAATGTCACTGCCACCACTGGTCCTGTAATGAGAATTTGGGATCTGTCATTTGGAGGGTCCTAAAAAGCTCAGCCAGAGGGGATTCCTCCAAATCAGGGGTTCACAAACTATAGCCCACAGGCCAAATCCAGTCTGCCCCCTCCTTTTAAATAAAGTTTTATTGGAACGCGATTACACCCTTTCATTTACGTGTTATCTGTGGCTGCTTCCACACCACAACAGTGTTGACTAGTTGCCACAGAGACCTGACCCTTCACAGAAAAGTTGGATGACTCCTAATCTGTACCAAATATCCATATACGTGTATAACACTGATCTCTCAAAATGCTTTACCTACTTTTTCTGTTTCGTTTTCATAACGTGTGTTGTTGGGGACCCTGAAAACCCATAGCTTATTAGAACACAGAAGAGCATTGTTGTTGATATGTCCTATCCCCACTATCTTAAGAGAAGAGCTCTGTGTCATTTTTCCCTGTCTCCTGCATCCCAGAACAATTTTTTGTCAGCACATTCGGCCAGGGACGAGGCAGCCAGGCTGGAAGAGCGCAGGGGTGTGATTGAATTTCACGTGGTTGGCAATTCCCTGAACCAGAAACCCAACAAGAAGATCCTGATGTGGCTCGTCGGCCTTCAGAATGTCTTCTCCCATCAGCTGCCCCGAATGCCCAAAGAGTACATCACACGGCTTGTCTTTGATCCGTAAGTGGTGCTTTGCCCTTCCTTCTTTATATTTTTCCTTTTTAAATGAAAGAGGAACCACTCAGAAAGTGAAAGTCAGCCATGGTCACCCACCGAATCCCGCTGCCTCTTGTCACACTGTGGCTGTAAAACTACATGAAAAGAATTGCTGTGCCTAAAGCATTAGGATTAATTTTTCAACAATTCACACATTTTTTTATTGATGATAATGAAGCTTTGTGTTTTAGGTTGCTGGCGACTGTCCTGCACTTCATTCATTGTAGCAATGAAAGAATATAAATGCTAAGAAGACGCCCCGCTTTTTGAGTAGTCAGAGCATCCTTGATTTTGGTGTCTTAACTAGGTACCATGGTTGCCTGGGGCTGCAAGCACTAGGGAGATTATCGGGATACCGGACGTTAACTTTGAAAAATCCTTTGCTTAAAAAAAACCCCGTAAAGAACGGTCGTTACATTGCTCAGACAAGAACTGATACTACGAAGGGTTGACCATGCATTGTAATTTTAAACTAACTTTACATTCTAAGAAGCTGTCATACAAAGTTAAACTGTGTAAGTTTTTCATGTGTAATATTTATATAATCTTTTTGAATGTAAAGGTGCTTTCATATATATATATATATGAAAAAAACCTAAAACAAGAAAACTAAACTTTTCTGAGTGGCTGCATTTTAACATATGTAGCCCGATAGCCTGTGTGGACTGAGATGCATGTGTATGACAGTTCAGAGTGACATTTTGACAGGAGGCCTGACAGGATTCTGTAGTGCAGGTTTGGGCAGATTGTGTATGTGGCTTTTGTATTCTTTTCCATGATGCTTCTGTGCTATTTCTGAGTAAGAGTAATCCTCAGAAACACATGCCACTTCTGTCCATGACCTTGTGCTCTCCCCCTGATTCCCCACCGTGGGACCCTTGACATTGGGTGTGCCCCAATTCCAGTCCTCTGGAACACATACTCTGTTCTTTGTTTGTAACCCTCAGACCATTTTTAGATGGCCGGCATTTTGTTCAGGTGGAGTCTTTGACGAAGACTTGGGTAGGCAAGCCTGCTCTAAAAGTCCACATGAAAGAAGGGTCTGGTGAAATAGTGGCTAGATAAAGGAGGTTTCCATAGAAACTCAAGAAAAACACTGCCCCCTCTTTCCTGGGTGGTTGATAAGGAACCTGCCCCCCCCCCCAAAGTATATTTATATAACCAAGATAGGTAAAACTTTGATATAATCTTATTGTTTCAGGAAACACAAAACTCTTGCTTTAATTAAAGATGGTCGTGTTATTGGTGGTATCTGTTTCCGTATGTTTCCATCTCAAGGATTCACAGAGATTGTTTTCTGTGCTGTAACCTCAAATGAGCAAGTCAAGGTAAGAGTAACCCAAGAACTTAAAAAGAATGTGGTATTTCTCACTAAAGCTGCAGAGCTTGGGAAGGTGTCTGTGGGCCACGTCCAGAGCAGGTTCGAAATGGAGTGCAGGACTTTCTTGAGAAGAGTCCTCTCTCCCCGAATGTGTGTGTCTGAGGAGAATAAATGTTCCACATGTCAACAGGTGGCTTTGTTGGACCTGGGGACAGGGTGCAGGGACACTGTGCAGCCCCAAATGCAACTCAAGTATCATCTTTGGCGAGTGAAGGATGTTTGAAAATAAATCGCAGTGGTCACTGTTCATTTACACACACACACACACACA
>VMDR010005580.1:0-50741 GCA_007922815.1 Macrotus californicus
AATAACTATGTGGCTGTGTCCTTAGTTTAGAGATAATATCTATGAAGTGGTGATCTCTTGCCTTATTTTAGTTAATGCTTACTCAGTGATATTGCCATTGTTATTTATAATTTTTTAAAATAATAAATGGCTAGGTGAGTTGAACATTTTTTTTCTCTAAAAACAAGACATAATTGACTTTTATATTTTGTGAGGCTCTTTATTCTTTTTTTTTCCCTTGTGAATACTTGGCTTAGAGTACCTCTGCATATAAGGAATAGTGTTGTGCAAGAAAAGATCTCTCTGCTGTAATTGCCATGGCTTCTTCCGTGGAGAACATTCTCATGTTCTTATCGGAATCCCTCACAGCTTGGGGCGTAGGTTGGGAGAGATAGTGGGTTTCTTCGGTCCGCTGACCTGGCTGACTCAGTGTCTCTGGCCTCTTCCCTCAGAGGAGGAAGCTCGACGCCGTCTACTACTACATGCGCAGTTTAGCAGCCAGCAACCCTATCCTGACTGCCAAGGAGAGTCTCATGAGCTTGTTTGAAGAGACCAAACGGAAGGTGAGTGGGGGTGAGGCAGAACCATTCCTTCCTAGAAGAATGTGTTTCTCTTAGTGCTTCCATGTCCTTACGGGAATGACTAATAATGTGCTCAAGGCATCCCCCTGGGCTGTACTGATGGGAGTCAGTCAGTGCCAATGCAAAACCAAACTCATCTTTAGAAGAGCTCCCCGGGGCCCTTGAGTGTACAGGTTTCATAGCATCTAATTCATAGAATTAATAACTTTTATGAGACAAAGCAGATGGTTCTCTGCTCCTTTTTTTTTTTTTAACTCTGCTACTTTGGAACTGTGGTAGAGTTTTTACATTTTATAGTCCTTGTGCAACAAACTCAGGTGAGGTAAGCACTTAATCTTTACTCACTAAACCCCAGGAGAGTCTGAGCTTGTGTGTTTGTATGTTGTATAGGCAGAACAGATGGAAAAGAAGCAACATGAGGAACTGGAACTGAGCCCTGACCAGTGGCGGAAAGGAAAGAAGTCTACTCTCCGGCATGTTGGCGATGACACTACTCGCCTGGAGATCTGGATTCATCCATCCCATCCACGTTCCTCTCAGAGCACTGAGTCTGGGAAGAATTCTGAGCAGGAGAATGGACTGGGCAGCCTGAGCCCCAGTGATGTAAGTTCCTGAGGGTGATGTAATGAGCAAGACGAGCTAAATAAGTGTGGGTGCCCTGGTACACGCAACTGTGAGGCACACTGCACAGTCACTACACACATATTTGTTATGCACTTTCCTCTCTCACCACTATGTGGCACTGTAGAATTTAGTAAAAGTAATTTTTCTAAATGAAGATTTACTTAGTATAGGATAAAAAATTTTTGCTGCTTTGGGTTTGGGTGATCAATATGATGCTTTAGGATTCAGTATGGGATTTTGGTAAAGCTAGGAAGAGAGAGCATAGTAGTTAGGAAACTACAAATGGCTGGTTCATTAGGTCTTGAGAGTAAAAATTCATAGTGGAGTGGGTGGTGGGGTAAACTGGGACCAGATCTTGAAGGGTCATGTAGTAAATCATTTTGACATTTATCTGAAGATAGTAAGGAGCTACTGAATGCTTTAAGTAGGGAAATAATATGTCAGATACATATTTTAGAAATGTAACTCTGGTTGCATGTGAAACTTTGTGAAAAGTTTGTCAAAGAGTAAGACTAGAAATAATAATGGTAGGTGGGTGCTACAGTAATCCAAGATGTGAAGAGGATCTGAACCAGGAAATAGCTTTGGAGATTGAGAGCAGTGAACAGATACGAGGTATACTAAGGAGGTAGCTGTCCACAGGACTTGACTGGGCATGAGGTGCTGTGGGAGAAGAGGGAGTCAAAAGTAGCACTTGGGTTTGTGGCTCAGAAACTGGTTGGATGATGGTCCATTCTCTGAGATAGGTAATAAAGTTGGTATTAGTGGAGCTGGTTTTGGGAGAAAGATACTGAGTTGAGTTTTGGACATGTTAGAATTTTTATAGGACATTGAAGTGGAGAGTTTTAAAGGCTAACAGATATCTAAAGCTGAGGAAAGTAGTCTAGGTCAGAGGTAAAGATATTTGAAGATATCCTCTTATAGATGCTAATGAATTCATGAGAATAGATAGTCACTTTAGGAAAAAAAAACCAGAATCATTACTAGGTTAAAGATCTAAGAAAAAAGGAAATAGAAGGCAGGGAGAGGTCCTTGCAGAGGATGGGAAGGGAGTGGGATTCAGAGCACAAGTGAAGGGATTAACCTAGAAGAGGATGAGAGATCCCTGTTATGCTTGAGGGAAAGGAGGAATAGATCATTGGGGTTGCAGATAGCTTTGTCGGTATTGTAGGAGGAAGATAGGGAGGGCCTCTTTTTTTTAAAGATTTTATTTATTTATTTTTAGAGAAGGGGGAAGAGGCGGGGGTAGAGAAACATCAATGTGTGAGAGATACATTGATGGGTTGTCTCTCACACACTCTCAGTTGGGGACCTGGCCCACAACCCAGACATGTGCCTTGACCAGGAATCAGACCTGTGACCTTTCAGTTTGCAGACCAGCACTCATTCCACTGAGCCACACCAGCCAGGGCAAGGGAGGGCCTTTTTGATGTTTTCTATTTTCTTTTTGAAGTTGGAGGCATGGTTGTCTGCTAAGAATGAGTCCATGATGGGATAGGAAGACCTTTCCTTTGTGGATTAATTTAAAATTTTCATTTATGTTCCTATACTTTTCTTAGTCTTTAGCTGTTTTCTAGATGACTTGAAAAAGTCATTGTGTATAAATGAAAGTACCAACTTCCTATGTACCATAGTGTGCATGGGTCCCCATATGTTAAGGTGTTTCTGAGGAGTTGTTGCAGTGGTAGAATCCTTCACTGCTGCCCTCTTCTAGTTTGGATATCACAGCCCCTGGACACCTATTTGAATAAGATAAATTGTTCTATTGTGTTAGCTCCACTGTCTAACAGTCTTTAAAATGAAAGTAATAATGACAATAAAGCCATTTTATGGCTTTCTTTGGCCATGGCCTAAAGGTTGGAGATTATCCCTCATGAAGGTTATAACTAATCTTTTATAAATCTTTCTCTTCCACTAAGTGTTTTATTTATTTTTTAAGTAATGTGTTTATATGTTTGTGTTTTTATTATGTGCATTTCAGAAAAGGCATTTTTAGCGTGTGAGCTGTCATTGATCCATTATAACTTTATTAATTACTTTTAACATACAAATATGTGAAGATATAAAAAACTTTAAGTAATTGCACATGTATGGAGAACAAAATGTGGTAATTTTGTTTTCTGAACTGTTTATGAAACTTTATATATTTTCAGTCTATATATCATTTTTGAGTAATTTTTACTTCCCTTAATTTCTTTTAAATTTACATCTGGGAGTTTGGGCTTTTAGTTCTGGACTACCAGCTCTTGAGGCAGAAGTCTGCAGTTTCACTGCTCTTCATTTATCCAGTCAGGAAACCACACTGTGTTTTTTTTACCTGCTTTCTCAGGCCCAACTCAGCTTCCCATATTATTTTATTTCTTACATTAGGCCCCAAGAACTCAGCTTGCTTTCTCTGTTCCTCAGAACTTACAGTTGATGAGAGTGGGGATTTATTCACATATATTTGAGTGATTAGGCATTGGGGATACAGAGATTAAAACAACCAAAAATGATCTTCAACCTCAGGGAGCACTCAGTCATGTGGGGAAGACCCAGCAACATAAATATATGATTATAACACAGTGTTCCAACTGCTGTGAAAAAGGTAAACATGAGAGGCTGAGGGAGCATGCAATCTGAGCACCTAGTCAGAACGTGGTTAGGGAAGGCTGGGGTGGAGAAGCATTTTGCAGCTGAAGGGTGATGTAAAGGACATTTCCACTCAGAGGCAGGAAAGCTTGAAAGAGGCTTGAAGGCTTAGGAAATTGCAAGTAGTTCAGTATGGCTGGAGGCTAGGATGTGGGAAATACACTTCCTAGAGACCTGAGTTATTCTTTACCCCTTCTTTTCCTGTACCCCCCACATCCAGTCAATACCAAGAGCTATTGAATCTACCTACTAAACAGAATTTGAATCCATTCACTTTTCTGTTTCTACTCCCACCATCCTAGTCCAAGCTCTCACTTTAGAAATCCATGGACTATTGGAAGAAGTTCCTGATGGCCTTTCCACATTATTTCTGGTCTTCCTTCGGCCTTTCTTTTTAGACAGTAACCCAAATGAATTACCTGATCATGTCACTTCCATACTTGAAAATCTTTAGTTGAATCTGTTTGTTCTTCAAGTTATGTCCAAAATCCTTATCATAGTCTATGGGCCCCACATGATTTAGCTCCTGCTGCTGCTAACCTTATCTTATACTTCTCTTTCCCTCTTTGATGTCTTCCGGACACACTGCCTTTCTCCTTGAAAGGCCTATACTCTTTTCTGGCCTTTTGGCTGTTGGACATTCTCTCTGCCTACAAATGTTCCTCTCTCCTTATCAGTCCCATTCTTTCTTATCCTTCAGTCCTCAGCATGAATATCACTTCCATTTCCAGGTAAGCTTTTCCTAATTCTTGAGCCTGCTTTTTTTCCCTTTGTAATATCACATTTCTTTCTTAAAAAAAAAAAAAAGATTTTATTTACTTATTTTTAGGGAGAAGGGAAGGGGGAGAGAGAGGGGGCGGGGAGAGAAACATCAATGTGTGGTTGCCCCTTGCATGCCCCCAACCAGTGACCTGGCCTGCAAACCAAGCATGTGCCTGACTGGGAATTAAAGCAGTGACCCTTTGGTTCGCAGGCCAGAGCTCAATCCACTGAGCCACACCAGCCAGGGCTCTTTTTTTTTCCCCCAAAGTATATTTTATTGATTATGTAATTACAGTAGCCCCATTTTTTTTCTCCCCTTTATTTCCCTCTTTCCTGCACTCCCCTCCCACCAGCATTTTCCCTCCTTAGTTCATGTCCATGGGTTGTACATATAAGTTCTTTGGCTTTTCCATTTCCTATACTATTCTTAACCTCCCCCTATCCATTTTGCACCTACCATTTATGCTTCTTATTCCCTGTACCTTTTCCCCCATTCTCCACCCCCCTCCCTGCTGATAACCTTCCATATGATCTCCGTTTCTGTGATTCTGTTCCTGTTCCAGTATTTGCTTAGTTTCTTTTTGTTTTTTTAGGTCCAGTTGTTGATAGTTATGAATTTGTTGCCATTTTACTATTCATATTTTTTATCTTCTTTTTTTTAGATAAGTGCTTTTAACATTTCATGTAATAAGGGCTTGGTGATGATGAACTCCTTTAACTTGACTTTATCTGGGAAGCACTTTAACTGCCTTTCCATTCTAAATGATAGCTTTGCTGGATAGAGTAATCTTGGATGTAGGTCCTTGACTTTTATGATTTTGGATACTTCTTTCCAGCCTCTTCTTGCCTGTAGAGTTTCTTTTGAGAAATCAGTCGATAAGTCGTATGGGAACTCCTTGGTAGGTACCTATCTCCTTTTCTCTTGCTACTTTTAAGATTCTCTCCTTGTCTTTAATTTTGGCTAATGTAATTATGATGTGCCTTGGTGTGTGCTTCCTTGGATCCAACTCCTTTGGGACTCTCTGAGCTTCCTGGAAGTCTATTTCCTATGCCAGATTGGGGAAGTTCTCCATTATTTTTTCAAATGAGTTTTTCATTTTTTACTCTTCCTCTTCTCCTTTTGGCACTGCAATGATTTGGATGTTGGACCATTTAAAGTAGTCCTGGAGGTTCCTCAGCCTCTCATTTTTTTGAATTCTTGTTTCTTTATTCTATTCCAGTTGAATGTTTATTTCTTCCTTCTAGTCCAAACTGTTGATTTGAGACTTGATTTCCTTCCCTTCACTGTTTGTTCCCTGTATATTTTTCTTTATTTCACTTTTCATAGCCTTCACTTTTCCCTCTATTTTGTGACCATACTAACCATTTCTGTGAGCATCATGATTACCAGTGTTTTGAACTCTGCATCTGATAGGTTGGCCATCTCTTCATCACTTAGTTCTTTTTTTTGGAGTTTTGATCTGTTCTTTTGTTTGGGCCATATTTCTTTGTCTCAGCGCACCTGTTATGTTGTAAGGGGTGGAGTCTTAACTAATCGCCAGAGGGGGGAGCAACCTAGGTTGCTGTGTTGTGGCGCTGTATGTGGGGGAGGGGTCAGAGAGGGAATGGTGCTGCTTGCTCCTCTTGGTGGCTTTCAGTTACTTCCCCTGCTACCCATAAGCAAATTGGGCCCTTCTGGTGCTGATTCACGAGTGGATGTATTTGTGTACATTCTAGGACCCTTGTGGGTCTCTCCAACGAACTCTCCTATGATGCTGGGAGTTTCTCCCACCACAGGTTTTTACAGCGAGAGGTTTTGAAGCTTTCTTTTCCTGCGCCGGAACACTGTGTTGTGTGGACTGCCTCGCTCCCCAGCTGTTCCTCCCTCCCGGTTTACCCACATACACAATGTGGGACAGCCAGCCACAGCCCTGCTCATCCCAGTCCTCCAGCCAGTGCCTTGTTGTGGGTCCTCTCCACCCCAGCTCCCTGTTTCCTCCCCTTCTACTGATCTGAACGAATGTTTCTGCTTTCACTAAGCCTTGGTTGTTGGACTTCCATACAGTTCAATTTTCTGGCAGTTCTGTTGGTTTTTTGTTTTTAAATTTGTTGTCCTTTTGGTAGTGCGAGGCGGCAAAGTGTATCTATCTAGGCTTCCATTTTGGCCGAAGTCGTATCACATTTCATATTAAGTAATTTTAGGTGCAACTTTGTTGTTGTTGGTTAGGCCTCTCCCTTGCTAGATTTGAACTTCTGTGAGAGTGGGGTTCATGTCTATTGTAGTGTTCACTGCTTTATGCTCAGTGCCTGCATGTAGAAGATGCTAAATAAATCTTTTTTTTTTTTTTAATCTTAATTGAATATATAAATGAGGGGAAGAACAGTGAGGGATGAGGCTGGAGAAGATAGGAGGTGTCAGATCCTTTATAAATATTGAGAAGTTTCCATTCACGTATTGAGGATTTTGAGCAGGAGGATTACATCAGACTGTGCAATACTCACTCTTTTTCAGTACTTCTAATATTGGAAAGATTTAAAGGGAATTTTAACAATTGTGGAAGTACTCCCAATTCATTGTATCTTAATCAAGCAATAAATGTACTTAAAGTTTAAAGTGACACTTGAGTTCTTGTCTTTAGAGATACCACAGTTAACTATTTGATGGGGATTCTCCAAACCTTTTTGTAAGCATTTGTATGTGTACATATGCACACATAATTGTAGACATATGAAATATATTTTTAATAAAATGGGATTGTACTATATATATTAATCTGCAGTTTGCTGTTTTAAGTTCTCATCAGTTCTGCTATATTGTCACACATACATTTCTGAAAATCACTGCACTATGTAAAATCACACAATAAAAACCACAGAGCTTATGAGGAAAATGGGGTTAGGGGAACAACACTCAAAAACTTCCTCAGTGACATATTTTTTAAAAAGATATGAACCTAATAAAATAGTCGTACAATTTTATACGTGTTCATTGGTTAAGAAATAATGTAAATACGGTCTTGAAAAAGATACAAAGTTTGCCTGTAGAAGTGGACTTGAGAAGGATTACAGCTTCTGAGTTACTGTGAAGTGGTGGCTATTCGATATCAGATGGGCAGGTTAACACCAGACGTGGAGAGGCATGGCTCCTAACACGAGTTCGTGTGGTGAACTGCGGTAGCTGTTTTGTGTATTCCTCTGCAGCTCAGTTCAGCTGGGTTCAATTTTCCGTGTTCACCTGGTGTTTCTCATGAACAAAGTCACACACGAGCAAATGTAAAAATTGTGTAATGGTCATACTGCTCCCTAATATGTTGATCACAATGGAATGAATTCTTATTTTCAGAACAAGCATTATAGCAGAATTGACTTTATTTCCACTGTCTAAGAATACCTTTTCTTATTATGTTCTTATTGTGGCTGTATGATATCCCATTATAAAGATGTGTATCATTTGTTTAACTCATGTATATAATTTAAGTGTATGCTGTTCATTGCTTGTTCATTTTAGTTGTTCTTTTTGGTTGGTTAGCCTTAATAGGAATTGTTCTTTTGCCAACTCCCAGAGAGTTTCTAGCATAAACTACTAAAATTCAGATCCATGTATAAGAAATAAAATTTGGCTTCAGGTGGGTGTTAGTAATGATGGTAAACTCTCAACTACTTTGTTATCTCGCTGCCAAGCATGGGCTTTGGATCTCTCTGTGAATTTGAATGGGTGCAGGAGGTGAGCTTGTGGGTTGTTGGTTTTCAGCCTTGAGATGTGGTTTGGGTTGCACATGCAACCTGGGGAGGGCCTGCCAACCTCAGCTGTAAGTGGCATGCTCTTAAACTTTCGAGACTTCCATTTAAACTCTTCTCCTACCAGCTAGGCCACTCAAGTTTAATTCACCAGGGTTCCAAGCATTTTTTATTTAGTAGATATGCCTTCTGGTATGCCTCAATTTCCTTTGGAAATCAGAAAAGAGTATTGCTTAGCACAGACTTTTGTTGCTGATAGTGAGTTAATTAAGGATATTAAATGATAGCACCAGGAATAATTTTCACACTGAAAAGCAAAGGTCTCTGATAGAACTACCAAGGATTTTCTCAGACCTGATTGCTTCATTAGCATGTTGAATAGAATGTTACTCATGTGTGTCTACTGTGGAAAAATGAGCAAATAAGAATGGGAGCCTTTGATAGATATTTGTCTCTCAAACTTTAGTGAGTTCTTGTGTTCTGGCATGATTTCTTTACCATTTCCAGCATTTTTGCCAACCAGCTGTGACGATTGTACTTACAACATGCTTTGTGCTGTGTATAGAAATATGTCTGTAGACAAGTGAAATGTCATTGCATATTTGGCCAAGCTCTTGCCGAATCTTCCTTCTCTTTTGCCCCTCTGAGTGTATGTTTGGGTGTTCATGCTGGGCTGTACAGTAGCTCCTAATACCTGTTATTTGGCCTCTTACTTGAATTGTCAGCTTATTTCACCTATCAAATGATACTGTTTGCTTTGGTCTTTAGCTTTTGTTCCTTGTTCTTTTGTCACATTACATTATTTATTTTGTTTCTTTGCATAGTATCTGTTTTAAGGACTTGTTCAGGTGTGGAATTTAATGCAGTCACCCCTGAGTTTTTGGAGTAGAAGGCTGTGTTCCAGGTCCAGTGCTTAATGAGACTAAAGTTTAGTTTACCTGTCCTACTGTGCTAGCTTTGTGCTAGGATTGTAAAGACAAATATGACATTGGTATTTCCTTTGAGAGCTTAGAGTCTAGTGCATGGGTCAGCAAGCCTTTTCTTGAAAAAGGCCAGATAGTGAATATTTTCGGCTTTGCAGGTCTTGTGGTCTCTGCTACAGAAACTCAGCTCTGCTGTTGTGGAGCTGGAGTAGCCATAGGCAGTACATAAATGAGTATGTCTGTGTTCCAGTAAAACTTTATTTACAAAGACAGGTGGCAGGCCACATTTGGCCTCTGGGCCTAGTGTGCCAGCCTCTGGTCTAGTTGAAGGAATGGCTACATACACAGAATGTTTCAGTATACTGTCAGTTATTGTTATTTGCATCAGTTGTATGTTCTATAAAGTTGTCACAGACACTGAATTAGTGAATACTGAACCATTGCACCTAAGGAAAATGCAGGCTAGGTTCCCGTGAGCCTCCGGTTACAAGAATTTCATCAGTATGCACCCTTGTTTTATGTATGTTTTTGTTTAAAGACATACCTTATTTAACAGTGTTGTTGATTAATTAACATCGAACTCATGGCCAGCAGCACTATAAGTCATGCTCAAACAAAACTTGTGTGCCACATTTTTTCCCATAAGGCATATCACAGCCTTCTTGTGCCTACACAGCATTTCAGCACTACATTTGGGGACCATTTTAATCAACGAAATCACCAACAAAAAGCACAAAAATGTGAAAAATGTGGCACTAAATAGACCATGAAAAGGATAATTGTTTACAGTATGAGAGCTGGAGCAAGAAGTCAGAGTCACCTATTTGACCTCAGCTGGGAACATGTGTATTGGGCAGCTCGATTTTTTTACCTCTTTGTATATGTCCACAAATGACTATGAAAGCACCATGAGTGTAGATTTTGGTGTTACTAGTAAGTTTAGCAGGGAGGTGAATTCACAGTTTGAAATCCCCAGATCGTGAGGACTGACTGTTTTATGGGAAGACTTCTGAGGGAGGTATGCATTGGTTATGGTGGAAGGCCAAAGCAGGGCACTTGGTGTAGAATCCTGGTGGAGGCACGGGTTTTGAGGAGGAGAGGAGAGCAAATTCAGAAGTCTTCCTAGAAAACTTGGCAGAGTGAGGAAAGACTGTTTCTGGTAGAAGAAACAGCATGAGCAAAGAGAGGAGGTGTGACACAGCAGGGGGTTTGCAGGGTATCTAAATCTGTGGTCACTTGGAGGATAATGTGAGACAGTTGGAATGGTAGAGAGACTGACTTCCATTGAAACCACTTTCTTGTTTGGTTCTTGATATGCATGGGTGGTGATCATTGGGCTTATTTGGGTGATAATTTGTTTCTGGAATTTCTCATTGTTTACTTGTGTCCGTACTGTTAATTCAACAAAAGCAACACCATTCCATTCATTAAAATTTGTAGGGTGGGCCCTGGCCAGGTAGCTCAGTTACTTAGAATGTATTCCCAATACACCAAGGTTGCTGGTTTGATCCCCCAGTAAGGGCACATACAAGAATCAACCAATGAATGCATAAATAAATTTAACACCACATGGATGTTTCTCTCTCTCTCTCTTTCTCTCTCTCTCTCTCAAATCAATAAATAAAAAAATTAGAAAAAAATTTGGTAGGCTGAAAGTTGACTAAATGTTTTGCCCCATAGTCTCCTGACTAAAATTTGAGGGTTACTCTTTTATTTGTTTTTATTTAAGATTTTATTTATTTATATTTAGAGAGAGGAGGAGGGAAGGAGAAAGAGAAGGGAAGAAACAATGTGTGGTTGCCTCTTGCGCGCACTCTGCTGTGGACCTGGCCTGCAACCTAGGCATGTACCTTGACTGGGAATCGAACTGGCAACACTTTGGTTCACAGGCCCGCACTCAATCCACTGAGCTACACTGGCCAGGGCCTGAGGGCTACTCTTTTAGACAGTGCTTTAGGCATTCTGAACTCAAACATACAGAAGATCGTCTCTTTGTGTCTTGGTTGTTGGAGGAAATTGCCACTTGCTTTGATTATTAAGTAGGGTGAAGTTTTTTTTCTTTTTATTTTGATATATTTTTTAAAATTTTTAAAAAATTTTTATTTATTTTTAGAGAGGGGGAATGGGGGGAGAAAGAGAGGGAGAGAAACATCCATGTGCGGTTGCCTCTCACGTGGCCCCCACTTGGGGACCTGGCCCACAACCCAGGCATGTGTCCTGACTGGGAACCGAACTGGCAACCCTTTGATTCTCAGCCTGCACTCAGTCCACTGAGTTACACCAGCCAGGGCTCATTTTGATATTTTTATTGCTTTAAAAAATTTACAAAGCCAGTACATGCTTATTGTAAAAATATGGGAAATTCAGATAAATAATATGTTTTTACCACCTAGAGATAATTACTATTAATGTCTTAGGATATGTTCTTCATGCATGTTTACACAAAGCACAGCATTTAGACTGGAAATGTCTAATGCCGTTAACCTGGGAAATCAGAAGAGAACACCTGCACAATTACTAACCCAGAATCTGGTTGAGAAAGTGGTATTCTAATTTTTTAGGTCAACACGGTTATCTAAATCTTGCTGTTTGTCAAAGTAACACAACTAGAGTGACACTGTAATGTCCTCCCTCTCGTGTATAAAAAGAAATTTCTCGAGCCACGTGAATAAGGAAGAGTGAGTTCAAGAACCATTCAGTCTGAAAGTGCCTATTTCATCAGGAAGCATCTTGGACTAGTGATAAATTGGGGCATAAGTGATAAGTATGAGGCCCTTTGGGCACAGAAAGTTTGTGACTTTGTAAAGCTGGTTTTTTGTTTAAGGAATTTTTAGGCAGTAGTGTTGGGGTTGGCTTCTAGGTCAGTGGGAATAGAGATTGAAAGATCTAGTGGAGAAATGATTGCCTTTTAAAACGTATTTTAATTAAAGAATGCTCTGATTGACGTGGCTCAGTGGATTGTGTGCCAGCCTGCAAACCAAAGGTCCCTGGTTGGATTCCCAGTCAGGGCACATGCCTGGGTTGTGGGCAAGGTTCCAGTAGGGGGCGCATGAAAGGCAACCACACACTGATATTTCTCTCCCTCTCTTCCCCTTTGTCTAAAAATAAAAATAAAAGTCTTTAAAAATGAATATATTTTAATTAAAGAAATATATTTGGATAGGTAATGTAACTATTATGTGTACTTTTATATATGTGTGTGTGTATGTGTACAATTGTCTCCCTTTTCTTTCATTGTTAGTGGTATATCATACACATTGTCATTTACCTTTGTTCACCCTCTCCCCCTGCATGTTACTATTGGATTTGAGAGATCCTTTCATGAACAGTTGCCTGCAAAGTCCATTGTATCTCTTTAGAGGCTGGCAGCTCTAATGGCTGTCATTAATTCAGGATAGTGCAGAGAAGTTAACAGCTTGGGCTTTGGAAAGTCCTAGGTTCAAGTCCTAGTTTAACAGTTATTAGCTATGAGATTCTGAGCATTTTCCTTAACCTGGTGGAGTTTGAATTTCCTGATGTGTAAGATAAATGAGATATTGCATGTAAAAAGATAAATAGCATGTTATAACTTCCGGTATATTGGTGGTGGTAGCTGTTATTTACTTAATTATATTCTTGTTATAATGTTCTTTTAAGCTGTTAAGCTTATTTTTGCATTTTTTTTACTGTCTCTGACCAAAATGAATAATGAAAATGAACATGTGTATGGTAATTCACAAACTGATAGCCCACTGTCTAAATACAGACCTGTTTTTGACTGGAAGAGTTTTACTTAATAATGAAAAATCTAAACATACAAGAGAAAATATTGATAATATAATGAGCCTCCATACACTTGACACTCATTCAGTAGTTATTAAGATTTTCCCACATTTGTTTCACCTTTCCCTTTTCCCTAACCCCATCAAAGTATTTAATTTAATTTTTTTTTATCTTCATCCAAGGATGTGTTTATTGATTTCAGAGAGTGAGAAAGTCGTGAGGGGTAGAGAGAGAGAGAAGCATCATTGTGAGAGAGAAATATCGATTGGTTGCCTCCCGTACACACCCCAACCGGGGATTGAACTTACAATCTAGGTATGTGCTCTGACCAAGGATTGAACCCACAACCTTTTGGTACAGGGAACGACGCTCCAGCCAACTGACCAACCCAGCCAGGGCCCATTGAAGTATTTTAAAGTGAACCGTAGATATCACATCACTGCATCTCTACATATTTCACTTACATAGACACTTTTAAAAATTAATGGACATGTCTTATATACCACAGTGCCATTGCCATGCTTATTCTTGCCATCATTCAGTATCCGATCCATAACTTCATTTCCCAGATTATCTCACAAATGTCTTCTAATAGTTTTTTTCAAATCAAGATCTCTATGTTGTGTTTGATTGTTTTGTCTCCTAAGTCTATTTTAATAAAGAAGCAGCCTGTGTTCAGTTTTTAAAATTTTCTTCCTGTCATTAGCTTGTTGAAGAAGCAAGTCCTATAGCATTCTTACATTCTGGATTTGTCTGTTTCCTTGCAGTGTCCCTACCCCTCAGCTCCCCGTACTCCTGTGAGAGTTAGCTCTGGAAACTTGGTTAGATTCAGGTTCAGCCTTTTTGGCAAGAGTACTTTGTTAGGCGGTGCTGTGTGCTTCATTTGCACTGCATTAGGTATCTGAATATCTTTCTTTTAGTGATACTAAGACTAATCATATGGTCTAGGTGGTACAAATAGTGGCTTTTGTTTGTTTTGTTTTAAAATTTCAGTCAGTTGCTAGCTAACCACAAAGTAATCAATATCTGGCAATGATTTACCAGAACCTGGTAGCAGCTACCCCCTTTTAGAAGGGGCTTGTGTTCTTTAGTTTGTCACTAGCCCCCACAACTCTCCTGTACTTGCACGTGGCTTGCTTAATATCACCTGTGTAGGCATTAAATTTTGTGACCCATGCCTTAAGAGTGTCACCAGAATGGGCTATTGAAGTCCAGGTTTTCAAGAGCTATTTAAGTTGTTTTTCTGAGATTTTGTTTAAGGTTGGCAGCTCACCCCCAAACAGGCCTGACTTTGGGCATAGGAGGAAGTGACTTAATCATTGGGCCATAGGGGTTTTGCTGGACTTCATGTGACATTGTGATGGGTGTTGACCCAGAAACTCATTAGCAGTGTGTCCTGATACCAGGCTGGCTCACTCTTTGCCTTCTATTCGTTAGTGAACCTGAGGAATATGAAGGTGTCACTCCTGTTTCCTAATGAAATCCGCACTTCTGGGAATGGAGGCCTACACACAGCTTGAGGGCAGATTCCCCCTCAGCATCCTGTTGCATCAAAGCTTGGTGAAAAGTGAGAAATTATAATGCTTAAGTGTCTGAATTGAAAAGCTTCAGGCTGTGTTCTGATCAAGTCTGAATGCCATCCACCAAGCCAATTGATTAGAAATGAACTCAGCTCTTTTCACGTAGTTTTCCTGATTCCCAGGCTTTTTAGTAGTTGTCTGAAATCTTTGGCACAGAGAGAACCTTGTTCTCCTGGACTTTGGAGTAATAGTTTCTGCTTGAAATTTTGCATGCTGTCCTTGCCTGAATTTCTTGTGTTCTTGTTTCCATGGTGGTTTTATTCTTTGAGGGTCTACTATAAATTGAGAATGATGATTTTCTTTCTGACTTTGAATACATGGTTCTATGAGGCTGAGTATATATTTTTATGAGAATATGAGTATATATATATTTTTTTCTTGCATTTAATCAAGAGTCCAGCAAAGTAAACATTGGCCAACAAAGGAGCATAGTTTCACTGTGGGAAACCCACATCAGGTGACCTATAGCATAGAGCTTTCATGAGCTCAACTTGTTATACTTCTGCTTCAAGACTTTAAAAAAAAAAAGTGTTTATGCATTTTCTTCAGATCCATCATTTGTCTTGTTTTTCAATGCCCCTTGCATAGTTTGTGCACCTGAGCTGCTGCTACTGCCGCTGCCACCACCACCACCACCACCACTGTGCTAAAAAGAAAGCTGTGACATGTGGGTGGTACACATCTAATATGCCTCCACCTTTCCCTCACCCCGCTACCCCTGGTCCCACAAACGCAACTATAGGTCAAAGCATGGTTTTACAAGGCCTGCTTCCTTAGGCACGGTGACTTGCCTTGTAGTGGAGTGAGTTCTGATCCCTAGGTTTGTGAACCTTTGGGTTGACAATTCCAGAACTAGTGCCATTGTGAAGCTCAAAAGCTTTTGGCCTGATTTTTGCTGGAGAACATAAACATTGATTTAATCTACAGCGATGGAGAAGAATTGAGTCTCTGTGCTAGTAGGTGGATGTTTTATCTGTGGTGATTTCATTATTGCATTGCCCCATAATTATATCATCGTAGCAGAGAAAGTTAGCTTAATATTTTGGCCTCATGAATATAAAGATTCCACATCTGTAAGGTAGATATCATACAGATATTCAGGGTTGCTGTGGGGATTGTATTAACTTCGTTTACTTTTGTAGTCTTTAACTTTTGTAAAATAGTTTGCAGTATGTACCTCGTGTCACACTCTTTTACCCTGGAAACTATTTTAAAGTATTCTGTGAACTGAGATTTGGGAACATAGGATGACGGGGGTTCATAAAAGCCTCGGTCTATAGGAAGAGACTGCAGATTGGCTCTCTTTTTTCTTAGGCTACAAGAAACAGCTTAGTGAGATCACTCTTAAAGTCAGGACAGGACTGGGTTTTTCAGTTATTGATAATGTGAAGTGTGCAATGAGGAGCAGCCCCTAACAGGCAGGGGCTGGGGTACTTGCCTGGGTCATTGCTGGACTCTTGGGCTGGTGTCTTCGTGTTTTTGTGGTTGGCAGTGAGTGGAAGTTCTCAAGGTACATTGGCCCTACCTACAAACCCTTAGCGCCCCACATGACCTCGGTCACCAGACCACTTCAGGGCTTTATTTTTATCCTAGCCGTTTTGTTTCAAGATGTGAGGTTGGTTTCTTTCCTCTAACAGAGCAAACTTCTCTGAGGGAAGAAACAGAGTGCCAGGGTGCAGTTGAGGCTGGTTAAACACCAAAACCACACTCTCTGTCTTTCTGGGCTTGAGACGTGACATAAGCCATGCTGCAAACACCAGCTTCCACGCTGTGAAGAAACCTCATGTATTTCTTGTGTTTGTTTTGTTTGTATTTTTAGACAGGTAAAATGTAGAGTAAAAAGAGGTATATCTGCCCATTCTGCTTTAGCCAGAAATGTAATTCCAAGAATGGATGCTTTTAAAAAATCCAGTATTTCCCAGCTTAAGGTGTTTCATCTTCCCCAAGGGTGTTGATGAGAACTCTCACAACTCACCAGGTCTCAGGAAACCAGATTACCAACATATCCTGTTCGCGTGCATGTGTGTATTCTGTGTTACCCACAGGCCACTTTCCACCCCACGTGACCTTTAGTTACCATCCGGAAAGTCAGGACCTAGATACCAGTCAGAGTTTCCAGGCTTTGGTTTGGTTTAGACAATTTAGAAAATGTTAACAGTAGTAATTTTAAAGAGACTTTTGAGTGGCACGCATGGTGAATAGGAAGTAATATATATCATGCAGGGAGAGGGTAAGACTCCTGTGTTCTTTCCAGTAACACATTTGAAAATGAATGTGCAGAAGAAAACTTGTGACTGACATGCACAGGGCAGAAGAAGAGATGAGAGAACTATTTACTTGATTAAAAGTCAAATATATGTCCCAGTTCTTAGATTTTAAGTCTAAATTCTGAAGCTCATACTGTGTTCTTTAAAATTCTAGTATACATTATTAGAGTTGTATGTAACACACCTCATCACATTTTATTTTAGTTAACATCTCAATATAAACATGCTTTAATGAGTCAGGTAATGCTCTAGAATAGGGGTAAAGTCTGCTAGTGGCCTGCAAGCTATGATTGGTTTATTACATTCTTTCATAAGCAGTTGTTTAAAAAGAAGAACATGTAACAGATGTGTGTGGCCCACAAGGCCTACCCTATTTACTGTCTGACCCTTTACAGAAAACGTTTACCCACGACTGCTCTAGAAGCTGGGAAGGTTGAAAATAGTAAATGTGGAGGTCCTTCATTTAGGACATTAATTGCTAATGAGGGTGTAACTGCCTTTTGGGGGGGACAGTTGTTAATTTTGTGGACCTGTCATCTCAGGACATGTAGCATTCCTGGCTCCGCCCACTAGATGCCAGTAGTGGCCCATTTCCAAGCACTTCCTGGGAGGGGCGGGACTGTTCTGGTTGAGAACTACCAAGTGAGGAGCTTGAGGAGATCAAAAACGCCTTGTTAAGGTTTCCTCCTTCATTCCTCCCAGTTAGAGGAACAGACTTGGGATTCGGCTCTTCGTGGCATATGGGGATGACTCATAGTGAGTGTTCGAGTAGCTAGCGGAATAGAGCGAGTTTTTTCGGTAGCATAGAATAGAAAGGTTTTAAGGAGGCCATTTACTGAGTGTGTTTGCTGCTTTTCCGCCATTTCAGGAATTGCTGAGATTGCTGAAAGGTTTGTTTTGATGTTGCCCGTTCTGTGAAAAGCATGTTCTTCTCTATGTGAAAGGAAAAGTGACCATCTTTGGTCTTAATGACCAGATGACTTTGAGATCTGTGGGAATCCGTATGGTGTACTTGAGAGACTTGTTCAAAGCCAATGTAAAGACGTAGTTTTGGCATCTTGTGAATAACCTGATATCCAGACTTAAGCCAGAACTCTGGGCTGAGAGAATTTTCCAGCCTGGGAGAGTTGACTGAAACAAGCCCTCCTTTGGCTCTTTACCAGGTTAGACAAGGGAGCAATCAGCGGCTGAGTTCCAGCCAACTGGAATGTATGTAAGGGTGGACTATAAATTGTCCCTTAGGATCCAGGTCCTAGCCTGTGAAGAGCCTTCCAAACAAGAATGAGACCCTTACACTGGATCCACGTTCCATCTGCAGCTGCTGTAGAAAGGAGTAGAGTAGTGAGGTGATGTGTCTTTGGGAGCAGCTCACTTTATGTAGTAACACACTGCCTGTTGTGTGGGGTAAGAGACTGCACTGGCCTTTTTGTTTTCCCCGTGCTGCCTTTCTCACTAATTTCCTATGTTGGTTTTTGTTTCTGACCATACTCTTGGGGGAGATGCACTCGTAGTTCTGTGATTCTGCAATTCCTCTCTATTTTAAAGGCTCCACAATTTTATCTGTCTACTCTATTTCACTGTCTTGGATTTAATGTTTGGGCTAAGATGGAGAATATGAAATGGTTGTTTTCTTGGCTTGTGATCGTCCCCCAGTCGGTAGACTGTTTGTTTAGCTCCAGGGGAAAACTCTGGGTTTTTCCCCTCTTGGAAGCCTTTCACTTTACTCATAAATATTTAATACTGAAGTTACTGCTCAGTTTTTATTTTCCCAAGTACTAGTATATAGATTCCCTAGACCAGAAGGAGCTTAAAATACTGTTAAGACTCCTTTTGATGCTTGAGTCTCCATAAAGGTGTATTTACTACACATTTTTATTTTTAAGAACTTTGGTGATTTTTCCAGTTGTCTTCCATCTATCCACTGAACCCAAAAATTTTTTGAGCATTTACCATGAAAATCACTAGTCATTCCTCCTACTATTGTTTTTTTCATGCCATTCATGCCTAGAACTATCAGAGAGCCGTTTACCTAAGTGACATACTGGTCTCTAGTAGTGTTGCTTTGACTGAATTGTACTTTGGTGTAAGGTCATCAGCCTATGTTAAGATTAATAATAATAAAGAGACCTAGGGAATCATTGCTATTTGCATTATATGGTGTCTTCTTTGTGGAGACCCATGGGAAAAATTTCTTCTTTTAGTATCAGAGATAGTCCTGCTCTGTGGTTTTTTAAATCTCATGCACATTAATGGATTTGTTATTCAGAATAATTCTCTATTTTAACTGTTCCAGGGGTTAGAGCTGAACTTGTAACTTCCTTTAGTAAGTGTGAAGGACTTCCTGGCATGCATTTTATGTTGTGTCCTTACTACCAGTGACCTCTCATCTTTTCCTTTTAGTCTTCTCTTTCTTGTTTTTAATTTATTTTATCTTGCAGTCTAGTATATACCTTTGTTGTATGCTCCTTTAACTAAGAGGTTTCACAGTTTTATGTGGGCATTTTCCTTTTTTTTCTTGGCTTATTCACTTGTAAAACCTCATTTTTTCAGGGCAACTAGTTATCTCTGAAAAGATCAAGCTTTTTCCCTGTCCTCATTCAGTTCGTCTCCATGAATATTTAGTGAGTACCTTTATATGTTAATCATTATTCTTGTCACTGCACATAGAGAGGTAAATGGTATTGGTCCTCCCCTCAAAGATAGCTCTCAGTCCAGTAGGAAAAATGGATACATAAATAAATACTTGCAATAAAGTGTTACAAGTATAATAATGAAAATAATGTACACTGTACAAAGGTAATACAGAGGGAAAAGATATTAACTCATGATGAACAGGGAAAGCTACCTAGAAAGGTGGTCTGTCCTTAGTTTTGAAGGATGAAAGTAGTTCTTTAGGCAGATGTGGGTAGCAAACTTTCGGGCAGAAGGAGCAGCATAGATATAAACAATGGTGTGGTTAGAAACTGCAAGCGGTTGCCTCTGAGATTCCTTGCCAAGAGTGTATTGTTGGACTGTCCTAGGCCATGGTACAGATCTCCATACTGATGCTGTCTAATCAGTCAGCTGGAACTGAAGATTTATCACAAAGAAGATACTTGCAGGCTTTTGATTTGGCCTAAGCCTAGAAGTGGATCCTTCAAATAGTCCTCTGCTTTATTTTATGCAAAGGTTGAGTCATCCTAAAGTCATGCCTTCCATCATTCTGGGAAGCTTTCTGAGCCAAGCCCAGCTTGGCTTAGGAATAAGTTATGCTTTTTGTTGTAACCATTGGCAATAAGTCCTATTCTTGCTTTTCACATGCACAGTAGGACTGCAATTACTGAAGCATATAGGAAAGAGGAGTGAGATAATGTCCTCTGTGGATTTGCATTTTTCTGGGTTGTTACTTTCTTGATAAAGATGTAAAACCTCATTCTGTCTAATGAGATTTTGAGCTGATTTGTGCTACAAATCTTTGAAATACTAGGTCCTAATTTGTAAAGCAAACTATTCTCTGAGGAATTTTTTTGGCTGATTTTCTTTTATACTTCTGGACAGATCTGTAAAACAATACGGCTTTTAAAGTATTTTGAAGTAACATATATTAAAAGGTTGAATAAGGCACCGATAGATGCCCTTTGCCCCTGAGATGCTGTCCCTTGTGGCTGTGGCAGACTAGGAGGCAGATATTCTGGATTATATTCCTGTTTTTATTTTGTGAACAGATTTCTTAATCTCTTTCCTTGTTTCTACATCTGTAAAATAGGGATATAGTCTACCCCATCAACAGGTCTGATACTTAACACCAGTGTAGCTTTCTGAACCTAGATAGAGCCCCAAACTTTTAGTGTAGTCAGCTTCACTTCTGTCACCTGAGAGTTACAATTTTGGAGGGGGTTAGGGTATATGGGGCAAAGGGTACTAGGTATAGAATAAAGACATTTTTTGTGGAACAGCAGAAAAGGTGGTGGTAATTAACAAAAAAAACTTTACCACAGTATAATATACATTCAGAAAAGTATGTATTATGAAAGCCATACAGATTGATAAATTGTCACAGTCTAAGTATACTACGTAACCAGCAGAGTGATTGGTTTTGATTTGTGTCACTTTTGTTCTTTTCTTCTCTTTAAGTCTAAAACTCAGGCGTTTTCCTGTACATTTAATAGTAACGTGGTAACAGGGATGAAGCACTGTTTTCCAGCGTTCTGTTGTACCTAAGATCGACTTTCATTGTTGAGAGAGGATAAAGAGAATGAGGAGGAGAATTGGATCAAAGATAAGAGATTTGAAGGTGTTTGCTCTGTCTTTGGATCTAGGTATTCTGGGTCTGGGAACCAGCACAGAAAAGGTACGACTGACAAAAAACTAGATGGAGGCAGGCCTTGCCTCCAGTCGCAGTGAACTGAGCCTCTCACCAAAAGTGCCGTGGTTTTTGCCTATGTTTAACCGCCTGACTTTTGAGGGGAAAAGTGACATCATGGCTTGCCTGCTTGTGGAGATGCTTGGGTCCAGCTGGGATGTGGAATCCCACAAATTCTGCATTGCCATGTTTATAGCCTTGTCTTCGGTGTCCAGGTAAATGCCTGGCTGTACCAGGTTATGCTGTCCATGTTATTCTAACGGTTTTCTTCTCTTTCTGCTGCTAGCTGCCAGTGAAGTAGAGGTGCCTCTGTTGATAAAGAACAGATACAGAAGTTCACATCCAAACCTGAATAACCATTTTTAACTTGAAACACTTTTCCTAGGAGTTGATGCACCAGAATCCTTCCCTTATTTGGTGCCTTGCTTAAATCTGAAGCTTGTACAAGATTGCCAGACCTCCCTGTACTGGTTATTTGCTTTTTGGTGCCCACAGCAGAGTGGTTTGTGAAACCTTTGTGACCACATCTTTCTTAAACTGAAGCTTTGTTCTCCTTTGGGTTCTTAGATTAGTTCTTACCCCTCCCTTTCCTGAGAGATTCAGGGGTTTTCCTGTATTGTAGTAGGTGGCAGGTAGGCAGGAGGGTACGTTTTCAGATATTTTTTTCTGGACTACGCACAGGCCTTTGATGGTAGTGTGTGAGTGCACACATATTCTTTGACTCTTGAACTGTTCCCTTATTAATCAGGCAGGTTCTGAATTTACCGAGAAAAGTGTTAGGGGTTGTATTGATTTTATTACTACTGTTTTACTGTTACGGAAAACAAGCTTTTGTTCACTTTTCTCTTTTCTCTCTTCTGGCTGGCATTAGCCTGCGGTGCACTTGTTAAGTGTGCTTTCATTGACCTGCATGATATGATCTGGACTGGAAGTATCTACTTCCTTTAATTTGCAAGACTTCTCAGTTGGTTTGGCTTACAGGTCTCTCAGTAAATGATAGCTGGAACCATTGGCGGCTTTTTGCTTGGGGCTGCTTTAGCTTTTGGCCTTTATAAACATATTTAGTGTCTTTCCTGGTTCTGGTGAAAAGGCTGCCTTTTTAAAAAGTGCAAGATTAAGAGCTCAGACTCTGGTGCCAGACTTCTTGGGTCGGCCTTGGGCAAGTCACATCACCTCTCTGTGCTCAGTTTCCTCATCTGTAATGTAGAAATAATAGTAGTCCTTACCTCACAGATTGTAAGGTTAAATGAGTTAATAGACATTATGTGCTTAGACATTATGCACCTTACACGTGGAAGGTGCTATAGAATTTTTGACTGTTATTAAGGTGGCTGAGTATGGACACTTGTTTTGTTCAGCTGGAAAAACTTGAGCACTTTTTTTTTTTTTTTTTAAGATTTTATTTATTTATTTTTAGAGAGGGGAGGGAGAAAGAGAAGAAGAGAATCACCACTGTGTGCCCCCTACTGGGGACCTGGCCTGCAGCCCAGACATGTGTCCTGACTGGGAATCGAACCTGCAACCCTTTGCTTCCCAATCTGGCACTCAATCCACTGAGCCACTCCAGCCAGGGCTCTTTTTTTTTTTTTTTAAAGATTTTATTTATTTATTTCTAGAGAGAGGGGGAAGAAGCACCGATGTGAGAGAGAAACATCGATTGGTTGCCTCTCCTATGCACCCCGACCTGGGACCAAATTCACAACCCATTCATGTGTCTTGACTGGGATCAATCTGGTGACCTTTTGTTTTGCAGAATGACGCCAAACCAATTGAACCACACCAGTCAGAGCAGAAAACTTGAGCTCTTAATGTCTGAATAACTTGGGGTGCTTTTAAACTTCTAGAGCACAGAGTCAGCTCTGTGAGTTCAACCTGTCTTAACTGGGGGCTGCCTCCAAGATTCTGAAAAGTGAAGTCCAGTCATTAAAATCAGATGTGTGGCCACTCTGTCCATACTGTGTGGGTTACACATAGCTGGACAGAAGTGTAGAATACTGGATAGGTTTCTCAAATCCTTTGCTCCCATTGGCTGACCCTTATTTGTTCTTCAGTGTCTTTTATTCCTACCATGGGGCAAGCCAGAAATGGTGAAAGTGGGGGCAGTGTAACTTTGGAGCCAACTCTTCTCACATTTGTCTGTCTCTTCATCTACTCATCCATCACCTCCTCATCCGTCAGGTAATTCTTATGTCCTATGCTGTGATGTCAGAATGAATCATTCACCAAAGGACATTGCAGTCTAGAGCTGTGCTGACCACTGTGGTAGCCACTGGCTATATATGGCTATTTAAATTAATTAAAATGAAGTAAAATTAAAAATTTAGTTCCTCCGTCACAATAGCCACCATTCAAATACTAATTACCCACATGTGGCTAGTGACTACTTTATTGGTCAGTGAAAGTAAAGAACATTTCCACTGTGGAAAGTTCTATGGACAAAGCTGGCTTAAAGACAGACATGTATGTGTATAATTAAGATGTACTGTGATACCCACTATCACCAAGATGTGTGAAATATTCTTTGAGCCTGGAGGATAAGCTGTCAGCCTGGAGGTGTAGGGGATTGGAAGAAGTTTAGCAAGGAAAGTAGGACTTTATTAGGTATAGGAAGGAGTGCATAAGAAGGCACTAGATGGAGATTGGGCATAACAGGGGAAAGAAAATGGTGAATATAGGGCAGCACGAATAATTTGTTTGTTGCTGAAGGGTGGACTGTTTCAGCAAGGGTGGAGGCAGGAGGAGCAGCCAAAGACCAGACTAGAAAGGCTGTTTGTCCACTAAGTATTTATTGGTTACCTTCTATGAACTCACTGTGGTGAGCAAAATAAATACACAGAGTCCTTGCTCTCATGGAGTGCATATGTGTACACGCACACACGAGTGTAAAAATTAGTGATAGGTGCTATAAAAACAGGATGAACTAGAGCAGTGGTTCTCAGACTTTGCTGTATAGTGCGATCACTGGGAGCTTTTAAAAATCCTGATGCCCAGGTCTTACCCCATGCTAATTAAATCAATGTCTGGTGATGGAAACCAGGCTTACATGTTTTTAAAAGATTTGCAGGCAAGTCCAGTGTGCTGTAAAGTTTGGGAATTTCTGGGCTAGAAAGTAAATTAAATACACAGGCCCCTGAGTGAGAACATGCTTGGCACATTCGAGAAACAGGAGGCAATAGGAGTGGAGAGTGATTATTACATAGGCCTTTTGCAGGCCATTGTAATATTCTGATGTTAACTAGGGTGTCTTGTCCTGTCTCTTGGGCTGGATTACAGTAGATAGAACTGCTGTTACTCAAGATCTAAATCCTTAAGTCCTGATAGAATTCTGTTTTTCTTTGAATACCTTTGTCTGGGATTGGCCAAATTACCCTCCAAAAAGAGATAATTTCTTAGAATTAATGCTGAGTACGTTATTTCCCTACAACATTAATATTAGTACTGTACTATTTTTCTTGTGTTTTTTGTGTGTATTACCTGGATAATCTATTTAATTACTATTAAATCTATGTATTTAATAGGTTCTTCAGTATAAAGTATACAACACCATGCTAAGCCCTTTAAAAATATTATTGAAAGGAAATAAGACTGCTTAAATTACCTCTAAAACTAAAATCAGTATTTTATTTAGTTTAAGTCTTTTGCTAAAGACTTGTACTTGGTTCTGGGCCACTGTTGGCCTCAGTAAATTGAGTTATTCAGAATTAGAAACACTGGTAGTTAGGAACAGGGATCATAATTGAATGTGGAATAATTATTTCTTTTATTCTTCCCTTCTCTGTCTCATTGCCATTGGATGACAGCAGCAGCTTCTTAACTGGCTTCTTGGCCTCCACGCATTTGACACCCTCTCCCCGTCTCCAGTTTTCAAATTAGTAGCTAGAATGTCCTTTTAAAAATGGAGGTTTTCTCATGTCACTTCCCTGCTCAAAACCCTTCAATGGCTTTAAGATCAAATCCTTTATCAAGGACTTCTGTAACTTGGTCCAGCCTTTTTCTCCAACCTCTCTTTTGCAGAATCACTCACTTGGCCATGCCAGTCTCTAATGTACCATTCTTGGGACCACCACACATGCTTATGACACATAGGCATGACTCCCTACCCACTCCAAAACCAACTGATTAATTTACTCACCCTTCAGGTTTCAACTCAAGGGTTTCTTCCTTTGGTGATTTCTGATGCTCCTGTTGTGGAAAGACACAGCATCCTGTGCTTCCCCAGTCGTGATACTGTATAATTGTGTCACCCATAGAGCAGGGATTATCTCTGCCTTGCCCATAGTTCATGCACAGTGTCATGTACATAGAAGATGGTCAGTTTTTGTTGAATGAATAACTGAATGAGTGGAAAGGGTGTGAGAAGGACTTCACCATCCTTGCACTCTGTCGACCCATTCATTTATGAGATGGGTTTGAGCTTGTGTTACGTGCCTTTGGAGAACAACTTTCTGGTTGCCAACCTGATCACTGAATGGGAGGTTCGGCAGTTTCCTCTTCTTTCTTTCTTTGTGCAGTACAGACACAGGGTATACCAGCTCCCCTACTTTTTGGGTGGATGAGCATGAGTGTTCCCAGGCACTGAGAGACATGAGTCAGAAAGAAGAGTCATTCAGAAAGTAACCCAGTCAGAGCAACAATGTTGCCCTTTGGCTGAACTTTCTCTCTTTCTCTGTATACCTAGAAATGCTAAGCTGGTGGCATTTTTGAGCTGGTTGCTATAGATTGTCAGACCACAGCACAGGTATTCATAAACTTTAATCTGGTACTTTCCTTTGATTAGGGATGTTTTGAGAAATGTCCAGGGACCCTCGGGCCTAAGTGAAATTTTTATTGGGCTGGTGTGTTCTGTTTCCACCTGGTCACTTAGCCCCATGGTGGCTTCCAAGGTGAAAACCTGGAGCAACCCATTTATATGTCTTTGTAGCCTTTGAGGTGTTTGAGTTCAAACACTTGAGAGCAGCAGTCTTCTGGCATTTGAGTGTGTGTGCACGCGCGCGTGCGTGCTACCGTAGAATAGAATGGTGCTGGCTCAGAAGCTGGCCAGAAAGGTTAGATTTAGTTACAATTATACATTTGTGGGCTTGAGATACTAGTGTTCTAGATGATCTAGCCCAGGGATCAAAGTGTTTCTGTAAAGGGCCAGATAGTAAATATTTTAGGCTTTGGGGCCATACATTTTCAGCTGCAGCTACTCGGCTCTGCCTTTGTAAGGGGAAAACAGCTTATAGACAATATGTAAACAAACAAGTGTGTTTGTGCTTGAGTAGAACTTTATTTATGGACACTGAAATTTAAATTTCCTGGGTTGTGAAATATTCTTTGGATTTTTTTAACCATTAAAAAAATATAAGATCCACTCTGGCCAGTGTGACTCAGTTGGTTGAAGCGTCGGTCCCATAACCGAAAGGTTGTGGATTTGATTCCCTGTCAGGGCACATAACTAGGTTTCGAGTTCGCTCCCTGGTCTGGGCACTTCGGGGAGGCAACAGATTGTGCTTTTCTCGTGCATCAATGTTTCTCTTTGTCCCTTCTCCTCTCCTTTTCTCTCTCTCCGAAAGCAATGAAAAAATGTCCTTGGGTGAGGATAAAATAAATATATATACATTTTTAGCTCATAGGTCATACAAAAAACCAGTGGCAGGCTAGATTCGACCTTTGGGCCATAGTTTGCTTACTCATGATCTAGCTATTGTTTTCCCAAGTCTGGCTGTTTTTTCAGAATTACCTGGAGACCTTTTTTCTTTTTTCATGGTTTTATTTATTTTTAGAGAGAGGGGAAGGGAGGGAGAAGGAGAGTGAGAGAAACATCAATGTGTGGTTGCCTCTCACACCGCCCCCCCACTAGGGTCCCGGTCCACAGCCCAGGCACCTGCCCAGACTAGGAATTGAACCGGCCACCCCCAGTTCGCAGGCCTGTGCTCAGTCCACTGAGCCACACCAGCCAGGCACTGGGAGACTTTAAAATGCCGATGTGCATTCCCCTGCTCCCGTTCCATGAAGATTTTGCTTCTATAGGACTGGGGAGTCTGTATTTTTCATAAAAGCTCTTGGGATGCACAGACAGAGTGATGGAATCACTGATACTGATCTCATTCAACCTTTTCATTTTATAGTTGAATAAACAGCTTTAGAAAGATGAAGTGAACTTGGGGCGAGGAACATGCAATATAATATACAGATGATGTATTATAGAATTGTACACTTGAAACCTACATAATTTTATTAACCAATGTCACCCCAATAAATTCAGTTTAAAGAATGATGTGATTTGCCAATAATTATGTAGCAAATAAATGGCATAACCAAGATTTGAACCCAGATCTTCGACTCTTTAAGATCAGTAGTTTTTGTTTATTCCATTTTGTCCTACTACCACTTTGTTCTACTCTCTCCCTTCAAATGAATGAGCAATAAATACAGAACGATCACAAAATTGTGCTTCCTTCCTTTTTTATATCTAGTGCCAGTTTCCCTCCTGAGAGCCTGCTGGGTATTCTAAGCTCGGCTGTCCCTCTGCTTGCTTGCTGGGTTTTCTGGAGCTGTTGATTTGACATGTAGCCCAATTTCCCTCCAGTCTGCTGGCTTTAAGTAGGAGAGATAATGAAATAATAGCCAGTAAATTGCTTTGAAGTAAGACGTTTTTGAGCCAGCACTAAGCTGCAGTGTGAGGGTGAGAGCCGTTGTTCCAAGGGGTGCATTAATCGAAAGAGGTGGTTTTCAGAGTCACGTTTTACACTTGAATTCACATGGCTCAGATCCAGCTGTCTAAGTAGGACATTGCTACCTGGAACTTGGGCTTAATTAGAGCTAATTGAGCTGTCATCCTGCCCAGAACAATTCAGGGGTGGAGAAACTAAAGGTGAGGAGTAATCACCGTTCCTGCTTTACTTCAGGCTTAGTGTGGCTCTTTATATCTTAGAAAGTGGAATACTGAAAGTTCTAATGAATAATTTTTATCTTTACCAAATAATTACTGCATTACTGACTTACTGATAGGGGTCCCACATTTTGTGTGCCAGGCTGCCCTGCCCCCCAACCCCGCCCCATTTCTTTATCATGTCCTTAGATCTCACCTCTCACAAAGACTTGCCTTGGCTGAGGGATGGTTACAGTAAGGGAGGGAACACAGTGCCCGCTGACACCTTCATCGCTCTCAGGCCTTGTCTTGGGCTTCGGAGAATAAATGGGGAGTTGGCAAGTCGGTGTGTTACTTGTTTATCTTTTGTTTTTGGACTATAAGTTCCTTGGCATTTGGGACCCTGTCTTGCTGATTTGCTCTTGACTGGGCCTGGCATAGGAGCATGATGAAGGTGAACAGCATAGCCTCTGTGCTCACACTCTCCTTTACCCTGTGATCCCCTCAGTGCTTTAGGGACATGATAAATGGGCTTTGAATGCATGCTCTGAAAGTCCCGGACATTTACTAATAGGTACCATTGAAATTGGGTCTCCACCTATGTTGTCTCATACCTAAGAGGATAGAGCCCACTTTTAAAAACCCAACAAAGTTGTGTTTTTAAAATATTTGGTATATAAAAGTAGAAACATTCCCGACAGATAAATTAATGATCATTTATGCTCCCCAAAACACTTTAAAAATGCACATTGGAATTCCTTTTAATACTGAGTGCTCTTACTATCCTTAAAATGATTCACTTTTTAGAAATTTAGTTTTACACACAACTATTTAGAAGCAGGAGCAACTATTTAGGAATGGAAATTGGGCATATTTCAGAATCTTCTCCTCTTGTGTTGTATTTTTGCCTCTGAGGAGCTTCTTTCCCTTTTTTGCTCCAGAGTTCACAAAACACTTATGCAGGTTTGAGTAATAATTACCAGGCCTTGCATAAAACATTTACTCTTCAAAATGCTTTAATTTGTATTTTTTATTTTTGTCCTTTCAGCTCTGAGTTAGGTAATGGCAGTGTTGGAAATTGCATTTTACAGTTGAGGAACAACCCAGACCATTTTACTCAAAACCCCATAGTTAATGGCAGGACAGACATCACTGTGAGTGTCTAGAGACTTAGCCATCCAGCTACTGCCATTAGTGTCTCTTTGGGTCTTTGCTTTTAGATGGTACAAAAGGCTCAGGAGTCCATCCATAGTGACTTGGGTTTGGGCTTGAAATAAAGAGTTAAGAGCCCTTTAATAACTATAACACTGTCTCTTAGGTCTATACCTAAGAAGCATTTTTAATTTCTGGTGAACAGTGTGTAAATGTGCAAGAAAGATCTGGAGGCAGATAGTCTCATCATTCAAGGAGTAACATTTCTTTCTCTACCTGAGTGAGACCATCTGAGTGTATTGTTAAAAAACAAAAAGTTGCAAAAATGAAAGTCAGTCCATGATGTGTTGGAGAGGGAGGAAGCTCAAACGAACTAAGACTTTCCTTACTGTGGACTTAGTGTCAGGTTCTCCAGAAGTTCTGCCTTAGTACTGGCCATCTTCATATTGTTACATACAGTGTTGCTTAGGCCCAGATTGATCGATGTGTAACAAACCTACTATCTCTCTATAACATGCCTTATTACCTCTTTCTAGAATGCATCGACATTTTTAACTCGTTTTCGACTTGAAGTGTTATTGGTGATAATAAAAAGAAACTACAGCCCTGGCTGGTGTGGCTCAGTGGATCGAGTGCTGAACTGCAAACCCAAGGGTCACTGATTCAATTCCCAGCCAGGGCACATGCCTGGGTTGCCAGCCAGGTCCCCAGTAGGGGTTGTGTGAGAGGTAACCACACATTGATGTTTCTCTCCCTCCTTTCCTCTCTGTCTAAAAATAAATACATACAGTCTTAAAAAAAAATTAATTTCTTAGTGTAACTACCAAAGCTAAAAAAAAAAAAGAAAGAAAGAAAGAAAGAAAAGAAACTACAGTTGACCTTTTAGCTATGCCGGGGTCGGACTCTGATGACCAGTCAAAAATCTAAAATCCACATACAACTTTTTTTCAGATTTTTTATTTATTTATTTATTTATTTATTTTGTTTTTAGAGGGAGGGGAAAGGAGGGAGAAAGAGAGGGAGAGAAACATCCATGTGTGGTTGCCTCTTGCTCATTCCGTACTGGGGACCTGGCCTGCAACCCAGGCATGTGCCCTGACTGGGAATTGAACCGGCGACCCTTTGGTTTGCAGGCTGGCACTCAATCCACTGAGCCACACCAGCCAGGGCCTACATATAACTTTTGACTCCTCAAAAACTTAACTACTAAATAGCCTGCTGTTGACCTGAAGCCTTACCAAGAACGTAAATAGTCGATTAATACCTATTTTGCATGTTATATGTATAAATACTGTATTGTTACAATAAAGTAACCTAGAAAAAAGTTATTAAGAAAAACATAAGGATGAGAAAATACATGTATAGAATTTAATGAAAAAAATCTGTGAATAAATGGACCCATGCAAACCAAACCCTTATTGTTCAAGGGTCAACTATGTGTTTAGGGTGACAGATACTTTCAGACTAAAAACAAAGCATTGGCCCTGGCTGGTGTAGCTCAGTGGATTGAGCGCGGGCTGCGAACCAAAGGGTCGCCGGTTCAATTCCCAGTCAGGGCACATGCCTGGGTTGCAGGCCAGGTTCCCAGTAAGGGGATGCATGAGAGACAATCACACATTGATGTTTCTCTCCCTCTCTTTCTCCTTCCCTTCCTCTCTCTCTCTCTCTCTCTCTCTCTAAATAAATAAATAAATACATACATACATACATACATACATACATAAATACATACATACAAAGCATTGGTTCTCATTAACTACGATCAGGGAAAATGTATTTTTGCCTCTAGTTTGAAAAGTTACCAAAGATTTCCTTTACTCTTACTGGTAGAATATACATAGTACATTGAATCCACTTTCTACTACATACAGTAAAATACAGTAATGGCAAGTGCAAATTCAGGTAATTAAGTGGGCTTCATTTACTGCCCTAGGGAATGATCTTTGGGAAGTATAGATAGAACTACAATATTCAGAAACCTCTTGTTGCTCTCATTTTACTCCAGGAGGCATTGTGGGTCACACAGTATGAGTTTCCTACCTAATAGGTAAGGAAACATAAAGGTAAAACTGAACTGCTTTTTAGTTTGCTCCTATTTTCTCATCAGCCCTTCGTGAATAAAGCTCACCAGTTGTCCCCCTGAGATAGATGCAGTATAAGGGAAGAACTTTTTGGTATCAGAGGACCTAGGTTCAAGTTCTAATTCTGCTATTTACTGGTTTAAGTTGCTTAAATTTCTGAGTTGCCTTGTGGCTTGGGGGATGGTCATTGCCTTAAATGAAATGGATTAATCGTTTCGTTTCTACCAAAGTATCCTGCACATATAAATATAACCAACTGTAAAGGATTTCTCCTGGTAATGGATGAGTTAACCAGTTTATGATTGACAGCTATGGGAAAAGGGATAATTGAGTTAAAATAGGAATCAAGAGAATGTATACATTTTTTACTTTATTCATTCATTCATTCACTTATTTATTTTTAGAGAGAGGGGAAGGGAAGGAGAAAGGGAGAGAAACATTGATTGGTTGCCTCTCGCACGTGCCTCAATGGCTTTGAGGGGGTGGGCAGGGAAACCAGCAACCCAGGCATGTACCCTGACCAGGAATCAAACCAGTGACCCTTGACTTTGTGGGGTGATGCCCAACCAACTGAGCCACTCCAGCTAGGACTTACCTTTTTATTTTGAAATAATTTCATACTCGTAGAAAAGTTATAAGAACAATACAAAGAACTCCCATATAGTCTTTACCCAGATTCTCCAGTTGTTAACGTTTTATCATTCATTGGGAGAGAATGTTCAGCTAACAATTGAGTGTTTACAACAGGTCAAGCATGCTTTTACTTGCCTTATCTCATGTACCAGCCCATTAATATATGGGTACTGTTATCTCCATGTGTAGAAAGAAAAATTTAGGGAAGTTAGATCAGTTAGTTACTTGAGATCCAACAGCAGGTAAGTGGCAGAGATTTGATAGGAAAGTCTGTTTTTCACCACTTTCCTCTGCTAGTAAATCTAGAGACTTAACATTCTGCCCCAGGTTTTGTGGCTAATGGTGATATAAACATTCGCAATTTATTTTTGCAGCAGTTTTTCATCTTTCCCTTCTGTTCATGGAACTCAGTGTCCATGGCCCTGACCCACCTCACTATAGAGAGAGGTTACCTTCATTGAAGTATCCTGAGCTTTTTAACTGCATAGCTCAGTGTTTGGTATAGTTTTGCTGACTAAATGTAATTCATTTATACAAAAATAAAGATTGGAGCTTGTATGTAGAATTTGCTGTTGAAGTCACTGCTGGGGTAAGAATGCACTTCTTTTCCCACACCTAGCTTCCATATGACATAGATAGAATGACCATAACTTGATTAGTATTCTGTTTTGCAAGGGGATAAACCAGAAGAATTTTTCCTGTTGGGCAGAGTATCCAGGGTGCTGGACTGTTTCTTGCCCTAACTCATCCCCCTGAAATCGACTCTTCTTGTCTGGCTTCTCTGAGCATATTGCTTCCAGGAGACCAGGGAAGATGACAACAGGGTTTGGTTTTTTATTGTCTCCACTTTCTTTGGAGTTGATTTTTTCCCCCACCCTTGTTTTGTTTAGAGGAATCTCTCCCCTCATAGCAGCAGGTTTTCTAGAACATTGAACTGGGATTGTAAATTTGTTAGCTCATGGGCCAGATGTGGCTGGCATGTTTGTGTTTTGGGCTTGCCTAATGTTAAGATTTTTTTTTCATTAGTAGCCAACATTTAAAAGCCAGAAGATTTCACATAAAAAAATCCAGTTTTCAGCTGCTCTTAAAAAAAAAAAAAAAAAGGAAAGAAATGATAGTACAGGGTCCACAAAAAACAGCTGGAGTGGACAAGCCATCAATTGCTACTGCCACCACCGGCCTATTTCAAACCTGGCCCCTTGTAGACACTTGAATTTTTTGCTCCAGACCTTGAACCTGAAATTTAGTCTTAAAAGATGGAGAAGTATAGTCCTGCCTAAGTGGCTCAGTTGGTTGGAGCATCATCCCGTACACCAAAATGGTTGTGGGTTCGATCCCCAGTCAGGGCATTTATGGGAGGCAGCCGATTGATATTTCTCACATCCATCTGTCTCTCCTCCCCCCCATCCCCGCTCTCCCTCCCTCCCTCCCCACCTCCCTCTAAAATTAATAAACATATCCTCAGGTGAGGATTAAAAAAAAAGGTGGAGAAATATAATTTGATAAACTAGTTAGTGATAGGTTACTTTACCCTTGTTTACCAAAGAAGAGTACTGTTTTGTTGATTAGATAGAAAAATAGATCATAAGTAAGATTAGGGACTTATACAAAATCTATATTAATCCTTTTCCTTGTCAGTTTCCATTGTTATGGGGCAAGGGTGACTCCTAAATCTCAGAGCTAGCTGCAGGCATTTTTCTTTCTACCCAGTTTAGTTGGGATTCAGCGCTTCATTCCCTGCACACAGTGCTGCCAGCAGAGGGTGCTGTCCGCTCACCAAGCTTGCTGTCATTTGGCTCAGCTGAGCAGCAGCTGTTGGGCATATGCCCTGGGTCTGTGTGAGAGTTTGGGCATGTCCATTTGGTTCCCATCCCTAGTGCCCACCCCTTAGACCCTGGCCAGGTTATTGTGTCACTAGGGACTCTGTTCAGTAACAGGAAACTGGGGAAAGTTTAATTGTTTTCTCCTCTCTTTTTCCCATGCAGCTGAACAAAAGGTTCATCCTCAGTTTTCTCCATGCCCATGGGAAGCTGTTTACCCGGATTGGGTAAGTGTGCAGGATGTTTATTTTATTTTCCTACATTACAAGTCATTTTGGAATTTAATATTGTTAGCAACTAGACTGTGTTTGTAACTGAGGGCACAGGGTGTGAATTTTTAGAGGCCTCCACCTTCTCATCCCTTCACTCACTCTCCTACTTTGTTCATGAGGTTTGGGAAATACTACTCACCACTCCTGTCTCTTCTTTCTCTACCTTTACAAAAGCCCCCTTTAAACACAGTCTTTTCTCAACACCCATTCCTTATCCCTCTGGGTTTCTCTTTCCTCTGACTTGCAGCTCAGCCCCTAGTGAGCTCCTCAAGGAAGCTGTGCTCATTTCCTGGGCACAACTGTCAGTTGCCCTCCTTAGTGAGAATACTGTCCACTCATTTTCCCTTAAAGAGAAGAGTAACATTTTTTCCCCTCCAACATTTTCTCTCCTTCCTGAACCATATGCCCTCCTCCTGTGCTCAGGTTCCCATGCCATATCGCTGATCTCAGTAAATGCTAAGGCTCTGCGGTGGTCTCACCGTCTCTCGTGGATTTACATATAAATCTCAGGGAAGGTGCTGTGTGCAAAAACCCTGTTACTTTACCCATTAAATCCCTGGACAGAGATCAAGTTTTGAGTGTGCATTTGGTGGATCAGAGTTTTTCTTCACTGTGTAAAACAAGTGATCCTAAAAGCCTTTCCAGTGCCCGCCCACTAGAGCAGAGGTGTGCTCAGTGCCTGTTTAGAAGAGCAGGTGGTGGTGCTCTCAGACATCACTTCTGCATTTTAATATTGTCTGAATTGGAGGTTTTATTGTGAGCTACCCTTTGAGGTGATTTGTTTTGGATTATAGATCCCACTGTTGCTGTCAGTGTTTCCCTTTCACTTTCTGTCATAACCTTGTGAGTTTATCTGTGAGGCTCCAGAAGTTTTCCTTAGTGGGAGAGGCTGAAAGCCTTTGTCCAGCTTTGAAGAAACATTTTTTATGAATGGTGAGCTAGAAAGTGTGCTTATTACATATTCATTTGTCATCGACTTGGTCAAGAGGGAGGGACACTGACAGCCATCACAAGGGTAGTCTTAATTTAAATGACTTGGAGTGCTGCCAGTAGATGTATCTCTATTAGTAGAAGTAAGTGTGAGGTAATTCACTTAGAAAAAGTAACTGGGTGCATCAGGAGCTCCCCTCTCACCATCTCCCCCACCCCTGTGTAAGCTGTGTTCTGACAGGAGCTTTTGCCTTAGTGCCTGCCATGTAGTACATACATGCTCAGTAGGTGTTCGTTGTATAAATGAGTGACTTGTTGCAGGCATGGATAGACTGAAAGGCTGGAGAGAAGGAACCAGTATTCTAGTGGGTTATAGTAGACCCAGGCCAATCATTAGTGAGTTATGTAAGCTGCAGTTACAAGTGAGCAAAATGATAGCAATATCACTTTATAAAATACCACATCATAGCAAGGAATACTGTTGTGCTGCACTTAAAATAGCTACTGTGGTTCTTTATATCTTTATCATCTTTTTGAGTTTTCATTTTTAAAATCTTTCTTTCCCTTACTACTTTTTCACTCAGTTTTTCTCCTGTTTTCCTGTGTTCTTTAAATTTTCATGTACCATGTCGCTTTAAGTTGGGATTTCTCAACCTCTGTACTATTGATATTTTGAGCCTTATAATTTCTTTGTTGTAGGGAGCTGTCCTGTGCATTGTAGAATGTTTAACAGCATCCTAGGTTTGTACCCGCTACATGCCAGTAGCATCATTCCCCTCCCACTTGGGAAAATTAAAAATGTCTCCAGACATTGCCAAATGTTCTCTCTCTGGGGGTGGGGGGTGGTTGCAAAATTGCTCCTGGTTGAGAACCACTGCTCTGGGTATGTGTTAGGTATTTTAGAGACTTTTGGGACTAAAGAAGGTATAAATCTTGGTCCAGAGTGTAGGAATATTTAGGACATATTTTTTATCAAGTTTTTAGGACATTAGTATTTTTTCTCCTCTTTTAAAATTCTCACATTTAGATACATATATTTTGGAGGAGTCTTGGGAAAGAACTACAATAATGGTTAAAAAGAAAATGATTGCTGAGAGGGAAAAATTAATCTTAGAAAAGTTAAATTAAAAAAAGGTTTATTTAAAGACAGCTGTGAGTTCTCTTAACTGTGTTTAACTATAAAAGTTATAACCAGATAGTTTTGATTTCTGTGGGACGACAGCAAGAGAAAATAGGCTTATGTTGAAGCTGGAGAGATTTGGGTTAGGTGTAAGAAAATTTCACACAGGGATATGTTCAGGAATTTTCTTCTTTGGAACCCTTTAGAAAAAATAGATTATCTCATTCGTCAGAGGTGGTTTGCTGTGGTCCAGATTACTTTTTAGTGTCTCTTCCATTCCTGCATATAAGTTATTCTTTTGGCAAATGATAAGGCCAATCTAGTTTCACCTTCATAAAAAATGAGTTACAGTAGTGTTCACATGAGGAAAATGTATGTAAACTCTAGGCACTCCAGCCCCTTGATGAGTATTCCTCCTATGCTCTCCTGGAGGTAAAAGAGAATTTTGCCCCATATTTATTCTGGAAGGCAGAAACAGCAATAACTTTCCTATTAAAAAAAAAGTATAGACGTCTGTAAGACTAGAAAAGCAATGAGTCCAAGCCACACACAACAACATGGATTGTTGCCTAATTACTAAGAAGATGTGAAATGTGGGAGGCGTTGAAAACGAATTAAGAGTGCGGAGATTGTAATGGGGAGCAGCTGAAGACACATCCACTGTCCCGCCTGTCTTTTGAGAAAAGCCCCATCGTTGCTCTCCAGTCTTGTCTTCTCTGTGCCTGGCATTCCACGTTGCATCAGCGTGTGCTTGAATGCCTACTGTGCGCAACACAAGTTTCTTTATTCTCAGCATCCAGTGGAAAAGAGGTTCGGAGTGTTAGATGGAATCATGTGCCAAAAAGAGTTTGTTTTTCACCACTGACTAGTTCCAAGACCTTGAGAGTGAACAAGTCAAAGCCTCTGTGGGCCTCGGTTTCCTTATCAGTAGTTTAAATAGATGATATCCAAGGTCCACTCCAGTCCTTAATGTTCTATAGCACTATAATTTCTTTCTCTCATTTCTGCCCTTGTCACATGGCTTAGTTTTGTTTTTGTTTGTTTGTTTTGCTACTGGGTTGCTTTTGTCTGACTCAGTTTTTAAAAATTAAGAAGTTGAGAGGAGTTATGAAGCCTAATTCTTCCTGAAGACAATGTTGTCTAGCTGAGCTGTTCCTTAGCATCTGAGAGGTTGGGTCCTGCCCTGTTAGTCACTGTCTGAGTCACTCCTGGGTTTAGGTCCCAGTGTTGTCTGAAAAATTGGTTTTTTTAAACTGCCATTCAAATGAGACAAGGTGTCTCCAGAGATCATTTTGGAGAGCAGTCCCTTAAGTCAGTGAAACACATATCTTGAAAATGATTTTATCTTCTGCAGTTTTAAAGAATCAGACAGAATTCTCTTAAGCTTAGGAAGAGGAATTTGTCAGGGGTGCCAAGTGGCTCCTGACAGACACTTGCTTTTCTAGTGAGAGGCAATAGATCAGAACTGTACTTGGACTCTGCTGAGGGAGGTCAAGAAGCCGATAGCCCGTAGACTTTTCATTTGTGATAAATAGAATAATTTTGCTTCCCATTGTCGCCTTGGTTAAAGTTACCAGTTTAGTTTTTACTTGCTTGCATAGTCATACTGTTTGCACAGCTTCAAGGTCTCTTGAAATTCAAAGACTGATATATTTATTTTGGTCTTTGAATTGTTAAAAATATTATGTTTGTTTTGATTTACTTTTAAAATTATAAATAAATGTTTTATATAAAAACCCATAGTATACATTGTAGGAGAAATCTTTTCATTGTATACAGTGCTTATTGTAAAGTATTTTAAAAATCCAAGAAAAAGAAGCAATAAAAAGTTACCCATATTCTCACTATCCAGAGAAAACTGTCTGCTGTTGACACTTGATGTATATTTTTATCTTTTTTTCTATATATCACACACACACATTTATTTTTAAAGTATGCATCAAAAGGGTTCACATTAAACTACTTTGAAACTTTTCATCTGATATATGTTAAACTTTACTCACATGATTAAAAAATCTAATACACCTTTTAAAAAATAGAATTCAATTTTACAGATGTGCCATCCTAATCACCTGCTGCTATTGAACATTTTAGGCTGCTTCCAATTTTTTGCTGTTACAAATTGCCATCTTTTTACGCTTTCTCTCCTCCGCTGCTGCTAGTGCTGTGCTGTTTCTTGGCTAACAGTTATTACATAAGTAACACAGAATCTTATTAAAATGTCGCATTACAGCTAAGGCTAAATTTCTCTCAACTCTCTCCCAAACCCCGTGCTCTCCAGAGATAATGCCAAACATCCAGTTGTGTATTCTTTCAGACCTTTTTACTGTATTTACATATTTACATATGTATCCATAAAAATGATCATTTTATTTTGTGAATTTTTTTCTAAACATAAATTGTATTCTATCATTGTCTCTGTTTTAGTATAATTTTTATTCTATTATATGGATGGTAGCAAAGAGAAAGATGTAAAACTACTTAAGAGGTGGTTTGAGGCCAAAATCAGATAGCATTTTAGGTACAGAATTGGGAATCAGAAACTGCATTATTGAGCTCTGAGGAAGTCTTTTATCTGCATGTCCCTTGGTTACTGCCCGACAAAGCTGATTTTGTCTGAGTAGATCCATCTTCCCTCATATCTCGGAACTGAAGTTACTGTAACTTATATCCTTATGCATTTGATTTTTTTTTCTTTCTTTTTTTGATGTTGAACTAGTAGAAAGGCAAAGGGAAGAATTTTTTTAAAAAACAAATTTAAGAAAAAGATGTGGACATTTGGCCTGGTGCTCTTTTCAGACCCCAGTCTGACCTAGGGAGTGCTAATGGATGTTTCAATTCCCATCCCAGGGAAGAGGTTTCCTCAGACACAGCTTCGAAGCAAGACTGTCCCACGTGACACTCTGTCATGTCGTTCTGTGTTGGCTCTCTACCGCCTTTCAACACGGAGACACATGGCTCTGAAACTTGCCCAGTGTGACTGCTTTTCAAGCAGAGTGAACTCTGCTGTTCTCTTAATGAGAAGTGCTAGCCCCCCTCCCCACCTCCGACCAGAGTGAGTGCTGCACAGTGTCAGGATTTAAAATGAAACCTTTGTTATAGCCCATGGGGAAAATGGATCCAATCCAGCTCCAGGCATATCACTGCCATTCCAAACTTACCAAGAGTTTTAATGGTTCTGAAACATTTTAGAGAAAGAAGAAAAAAAAAGGGATTGTTTTGGTGGTGGTGGTGGTTGTGTGTAGGGGGGGGCGGTATTTTTTTGCAGGGGATGGAGCACTTAAAATGGCATATGGGGATGGGCAACAAATGCATGGCATGTTTGGTGCCAACGAAAATGAAGAGAAGGGAACTGGAATATAAACTGTAATTGACCCATAGCTGTGGCATGATTTCTGGTTACCAGAAGGTCAGTAATAAGACTTTCCATCCAGGGGCAAGAAATGAAGATTGCCAAGATGCCAGAAGCTCTGGAGTTTGCTAACCTGGGGAGGGTACTACTCAGTGGGGAAAGGGTCAGGTTTGGATTAAACTAGAAACACCTTTCTCTAGAACTTGAAACTGTTTTTATCTTTTTGAGAAGGATTCCCTTTCCTGTGGCTTTTCAGACGCTGTATATTAATCCAGCCTGAAGCTCTTCCTTACCCCATCACCCTGTGCACTATAAGCAGTTTGTTTGTTTGTTTGATGGGCAGAGGGCTTGAGGATGGATAAAAGATACTTTGCTGACCGTGAATTGTTCAGCATGGCCCAGAGGCTCAATGTGCCTGGTTTCTCTCTCTAGCACCAAGTTTGAATTTGCTCTTTATTCCTGAGGACTTCAGCTGTGGTTTGTTGCTATTGCCAAAGGAGCTCCAGGCATGCACCACTGTTTGGAATCCAGTGGCCACATTTGGCAGGCAGTGGTTTGAATGACCTCTCTTTAGGAGCCCTAGGTCACTGGCTGGATTTCTACCTCCCTACATTACAGGCTCTTCCTGTATCGGGAGTGGCAGTTGGCCAGGGCATTATATTTCCACTGGCCTGAGAACATACAGACCTTGACGAGCAGAGTCTTGTGAGAGCAAGGAGGGCAGCAACACAGGAAAGGCTGAAACAGATCATTGGGGTCCTAGGTCTGAGGAATCTTCAAGGGGAAATTTGGGATCCTTAGGTAGAGCAATTACTGTGACAGTACCTAAGAAGACGGCAGTAGACCTATTTCTGGTTTCTTGAAGTAAAGCCTTGAGTGAAGATCCTTAGATTCATGAACCAGAGAGTTTGGGGAATATGTAGGTCTTAGAGCTTAAAGGAAATTTGTTTGCTATTTAGAAAAACTGATTGTTTCAGAGAGAAACTTTGATTTCATTTCAGCTTGAATTCAGTTATTGCCAGGGGTTAGGAAATAGCATACCAAAGCATAATAACTCATAGCGATTTATCCAAAATTGAATTGATTCCATTTCCAAACCCTGAACAATTCTGTCTCTTAAATTTGTCCACAACTTTAGAATAGCAAGAAGGTTTGTGAAAGTAGCAAACAGACATTGTAGCCATTAGTTGTCTGCTTGAGAGAGAGAGAGAGAGAGAGAGAGAGAGAGAGAAGGAGAGAAAGGAAGGAAGGAAGGAAGGAAGGAAGAGGTTGGGGGGGGGAGAAAGGGAGGAAAGGAGGAAGAGGAGAGAGAAAGGGTGTGTGTGTGTGTGTGTGTGTGTGTGTGTGTGTGTGTGTGTGTGTGTACACACACACGTAAGTGCTCTTGGGGATGTCCCTCACTGATGGGCTGGATGTATTTGTAGGATGGAGACATTCCCTGCAGTGGCTGAGAAGGTTCTCAAGGAGTTCCAGGTATTGCTGCAGCATAGTCCCTCTCCTATTGGAAGTACTCGCATGCTGCAGCTTATGACCATCAACATGTTTGCTGTACACAACTCCCAGTTGAAAGGTAAGGCATGTCCAATTTCTTTATGTAGACAAATAAAGATTAATCTAGCTTCTTTTCTATGCTACCATACCACTACACCTGCCCCCAACACTCACATGCACACACACCCACACACACTCTTCCCCACAATTGCCTCTCATCTACTAATTTTACTCCCTAAAATCTGTATGACTGTCTAGTGCTTGGGTGGGATCAAAGGAAGGAATCATGGGTATAGAGCTTAATTTGCAAACCCAGAGATGCTGTTGCACATCTGGCCGTGCTAAAGGCAGCAGCAAGGCCTCTTGGAGTCTGCAGACCCAGAGCCTCTCCCAGGGGAGAGGCATTGCTGAAATGTTTCATTGCAGAGACCATACGCTTGGCAGGGATTGGGAATAGCTGTTTCTGGACTCATGTACCCTGTTTGTTCAGTATGGAAAAGTCTAGTTCCCTGTGGGATATCCCTTGTGGGAGCCTGCCAGGGAGTAAGAACAGAGAATTGATGAGCTTTGGTGACTCAAATTGGAAGCACAAAAATCACCAGGCCCAGAGTTTGGCTAACATACTGATGTACATTCTGAAATGCTTTTTTGAACACTGGGTTTTTTTGAGGTGGGGAGTGTGGTGTGGGAGTGGGGAATGCTGATTGGCAGGGTTTTTTAATGTTCTTTACAACCAGGTCACAACCAAAGGATGTTAGGAGGATCTCTTCCCTTCCCTTCCCTTCCCACCACTTAGGTAGGGATATGCGCTTTGACTTGATGGAAATATGTAGCATTGGGATGACATTATTTTGTGTGTTTGTTTGCATGGGAGATTTGGTCCATGCTGCCAAAGAATTGTTTTAGAGCATTGACAGAGTAAAGTTTGGTCTCAGGACTGAAAGGTTATTATCTGAAATGCCAAGAAGTGGGAATTGCCCCATGGAGACTCCTGGCGTTTCTGGGAAGAGTGTCGCTAGTTCTCTTATTGCACCTTTTTTTTTTTCTTTTTTGGTACTTTCTTTCACTCTGAAATTGACTTATTTCCTTTCCACTGATATTTGGGGGTTCTGCATCAGCTTGCTGGTGGGGGATTTATTTCTCCCCTAATAAGTAGGTATGCCACAGTTTGCCTAGAAACCTGGCTCTTCTTGGGACTCTGCAAGGCTCTGTGCTTGTCTGCCTGGGTTTCAATCATATCTGAATCGTAGTGGACTTTCTCCTCTCAAAACTTCCCGCTCTAGCATTTAAAATTCCCAGCAGAAGGCAAGATGCAGAGGCTGAGGTGCCATTTTGAACTTGGCTAATTATTCTTAAGAACAGCTCTGAGGAAGTGTGCAGTCCTTGGGGACAGTGGTGGTTTCCAGGAAAGAGGAAATAAAGTTTGTAAGTGCTGTCCTGGTGAGACTGTGAAGTCCAGAGGAGCAGGAGATTGATTCCTTCTTCATTGCTCTCCTGGTTCTGCTACGAAGTGGGAAGCTCACTGGACTCAGGAAATGGGGCTTCCTGAGGTGCCCTCCTGTTCATTTCCTGCCATCCTCTAACCTCGGTCCACAGAGTTCAGTCAGCTGCCTGTCACAGAGATGCAGCCTCTGCCAGGGTGTTTTCTAGCATCAAGTGAGCTGTAATCTTGGGAGGTGTGACCAAAGGACATGCAGCTCTTGCCTGTTAAGCATCTGTTGTCAGCAGCTTCTGCATGAAAAGGAATACACTGTGCCCTTTCATAGGCCACCTGTGAGTTCTTTTCTTGTAGCTGTTGTTTAGTGAAGGTTAAAAAATACAGATGAAAGGAGGGTGAGATGGTAAGACCAGAGAAAGAGGGATATAGGTGGTTTCCCCATTGGAGGCCAGGGTACTTTTTTAACAAGGACTCTTTTCCATGGTTGGTTTATACGTGGACCTGCCAGCCAGGGAGGGCATGTCAAAGTCTGTGCTTGAGAGCCCAGTGCTCACTCTGGCTTGTCCTGATGCTCACCTCCATCAGGCCACTGGGGCCAAGAGGAGGACGATATGAGGTGGTCAGAAGCTCCAAGGGTGTTTCAGGGAAAAACAGCCTGGGCCACAGGATATAACACTCAACTAGGACAGAGAGCTCTGTGGACGTGCTGCCAAGTACCCGGTGTGCAGCTGAGGCGGCTGTCCAGACCCCACTGTGTGGGCTGCCATTGGGAGAGGAGTGAGCAGAGTACTCAGCGGGACTGGTTGGTGGGAAGATGCACTTTTCCATTTCCCAGCATATGAGTCATCTTCTCTGGGGCCCTGTGCTGTGCTTGTATGGACAGTGGCAAGAAGGGGGTGTTGTGGCTGAGTAGCAGCATCTGTGCCGGGGGTGGAGAGAGAAGGGGGTTGGGGAGAGGGTAAAGGTTTAAATCCTTCACTAATCGGCAGCAGTTTGAATCACATTTTTATGAGTAAGGAAGTGATAAATCAGCCCTTAGTGTTCAGCCCCCAAGTCCTGTCAACCGATGCCCTTCTAAAGTCTTCTCTCCAGGCCACTCTGCTTGCTGTCAGAGTCACCAGCCACCCAGCTGCAGGACCCGGGCTGTCTGAAACCAGGAAGCAAGGGCCTGATGCTGCCTGGCCCTCCCAGGTGCTTGGGGTCTGTGGTGATTTGGCAGTCAGTGCAAGTTACAGAACATCTGGGCCATCATTTTTCTTTCCATTCCTTCTTGGACATGTCCTTCTGGGTGGGTGTTTGTGTGTATCAGTTCCTGGACTCTGTGGAGAAGGAACGTTCCAGCCTGAAGCAGAGGTGATCTGTGGCCCCCAAGGCAATTGAGGTCCTCTCAGTCTGTGCCTGGGCTTCTCTGTTGTAGATGTGGACCTGAGGAGTATGATTTGGAGAGCAACAGGGACATCTTACTAAAAAGTATGTCCTTTAATGATACCTCTAATTAATTTTTCATGTGTGTTTTCAGTGTTACCCTTGTATTACCTGTCCTTTTTTCATAGTACCTATAGTCCAGGAACAGAAATGATACTAACACTTTAGTGTGATTGCTTTTATATATGCTTTCCTTGTGGTCGAGAGAGACCAAGAACTGTTGAAAAGCTTTGGACACCTCACAAGACAAAATAGAGGAAAAAACTCAGACAGTGGTGAGAGAGAGGCGTCCTTCCCCGTTTCCTAGGTTATAGTTTTCCCTGGAGCTCTGGGAAGCAGAGGCTGTGAGGTCAGATTTACCCCCCTGTCCTTAGGGGAAAATGAGTTGAGTTATGCCACATCATTTTGCCAACTAAACGTTCAGGTCTCAGCAGTGATCTTAACCCTCACGGGTTCGGGGCTATTGGTGGGGAGGCCATTATCTCCTGCTCTAATGAACGCTCTGCAGAAACCCTTCATCAGTGGGACTACAGGGAGTCTAGAATCCTAGTACTCTGTAGTGAAATGTTTGGGGACAGATAAATTTGAGGGATGTTTGGGGTCCCTTAGCATAGTACCTGGAATTTTTAGGCACTCAGTAATTATTGAAAGTGTGGATGAAGAAGGCAAGCCAGCTCTTATTGAACAGTGTGTCCCTTACCTGGCTTGTGTCCAAAATTGTCTTTTGGCGAGTAATGTGTGGTAGTGATAGGTGGTTCCCAGAGTGATGTCACCACTGGTAATCGCTCTGTGGCATTCCTGAGCCTGAAGGGAGAGGTGGGGCCTTCTCCACGTGCCTCAGCATTGAATACTTCAATAGCCATCTGATTGGCTGATGTGATACTGGAGGGCAAACTATTGATTTAAACCACAAACACTCTAAGAATTTTAATTTTTTAAAAATTCTGTAATTTAAGGAAATAAAACTCTAGTTTCTTGAAGAGGAGTAATTGAAGCAACATTTGTGGTAGGGCATCACTGAAACCCCATTGCTTCTCCCATCTGTGCCCAATTTGCTGCGATCTGGCCTTTTTTCTCTCTCTCTCTCTCTTCCTTTCTCTCTCTCTCTCTCTTTTGCTCTCTCTCTTTTTAAAAAATATGTTTTATAATTCCTGGAATCAAAACCATTTCAGGCACACACTGTTTTATTTTACTGTATTATTGGATTATACTTCCTATAAATCATTGGATGTTATTCATTGGCCACCACCGGAATAACTTCCCTCTTCTGTGCCCTGGGCCCCTCTTTTTCCTCCTCCACCAGTTCATAGAGTGGCCTCCATTTCAGCCTTGCAGAAGAGCCCTGGTGGCAGCAAGAGGGCACCCGAGAGACACCTCTTGTGTGTGCCATTGGTGCTTCCTGCTTTTAGGGAACATTTAGGGGCTGGGATTGAGGCAGGGCTATACTGGCATTCCTTTCATCATCAATTATGCTTGCTTTTATGGTTTGTTAGAAATCTGGAATTGCAGGAGGTAGACAGAGTGCCACATGTGCTTCTCCAGAGAGAGAGAATCATAGTTGTCTATGGGACTGATAGAGCTTCACTCAGATGTGTGGGATACTTGGGATGGGAGGTTGTGTATAGAGGTTGACTCTAATTGGGAAGTTTGATTCACAACCAAAATTTCTTTGTCTTTAGCATACAACCACCTTAGAGACCTTCAGTAGAGCAATTTGCTCCTTTGTGGCAATTCACTTCTGTCTGAGTCTCTTACCTAAGCAGAATGTATGAAGTGCCTAATCCTCTGCTTGTCAGAACAGTTGTACAGGAAATCCACCTTTCATAAGGGGTTAAGCCTGAGTTTAGCAGTATAAACTGTCCCTCTTATTCCTCCTTCTATATCTCTGGTGGTAGAAGCCCTTGGGCTTTTTCTCCTTAGGGATTCATGGGTAGATATCTACAGGTAATCAGCACTGCCTGACCTTCATTTTCAGGACTGCTGAGTTTAGAGTAAATTAACAAAAGAAGAACTGGCCTGGCCAACAAATTTTGTGAGAACAGATTGAAAGGTGAGAAGAGGCCAGGCTTTAGAAGGCAGGTCAGAGGAAGCTGCATCCTTCAGCTATGCCCTCTGTCCCTCTGGGGAAGATACAACTATCAATAGTCCACTTAGCATAGACTTCTTCCCTCAGAATTCCCTGGGGAAAAAAGTAAAGAAGTAAGTTTGTCGAGGACCCTTCCCAACTCTGAATTCCAGGGTCCTTGTTTTTTTCTTTTCAGATTGAACTTGTTACTGTAGACTGGGAGAGGAGAAGCAGCTATGAAAAGCTAAAGAAAGGAGAAAATTCAGTTATGCCAATAAAATTAAGCCTCTTATCATGTCAGTTGAAGAAATGTCTGTTTTTGATGCCCCAAGGTAACATCAAACAGTGGTGTCATGTCCAAGGCTCCTTGGTGTGGAGTACAGAAATGCAGTATCCCCTTCATTGCCCAGTAGTTCATGTGCTGGACACCTCATCTCTGTTGCCATTTCATAGCTTCTCAATATGTGTATGTGTGTGTGTTTTGATACAGGATGGACTTATTCTGAAAAAAGTACGGTATTAGGCGGAATGTTGGCAGCAGGACTCTCAGCTACCTCTTCTGAGCTCTCTTTAAGCTTTTCCTGAGGAGTAGAATTCTAAACGTGTGGCTTACAGAGGGCTCAGGCCTGATATGTTCATTGAATACACAGAGGAAGTGGGTATGTTCTGGGCTTGGAGGTTGGGGGGAGTAGCTTGCACTTTGCACCCTAACCAACTAAATGTTGATGTGGGGAAGAATTGTAGCTTTCAGAGGTAGTGTGTAATAATGACAACAGAACAACACTGTGATAATACCTAATGACATTTTATAGTTGATACAAATGAATTCTCATTTGGTTTCTCCTATTAGCCCTCTGAGACAGGTAAGACAGATATTTTGTGTCTTTTTATTAAAATTTTTTTAATTTATTGATTTGAAAGAAATTTTTTATTTAGTGATTTAAGAGAGAGAAAGACAGACATCAATTTGTTGTTCCACTTATTGATGTATTCACTGATTGTTTCTTGTATGTGCCCTGGCTGGGGATCAAACCCACAACTTTGGCATGGCCGGATGATGCTCTAATCGCCTGAGCTACCTACCCAGAACTGTGTCCTATTTTATAGCTGATGAAAAACATTTCAGAAAAGTTAAGTAATGTAAGTAAGGTTGCACAACTAGTAAATTACACTCAGGTCTCAAGAGCCCAGCTTTCTATATCAGAAGATACAAAAACTTCTCTGGACTGAATTGAGACAGCTTAACAATGCAAGCATCCCCTGCCCCTAAATCCCCTATCTGAGCAGCTGCTGTTCTTTGATGAAGAAAGTGATCCTTGTATCTGATAGGAGACTTAAAGAGGAGCTGAAGTAAAGATGAGGAAGTTGGGGGGAGTCAGAATTCTCCCAAGTTCAAGTGGGGCCATAGGTAATAAGCTGGCAGAAGAATGTGGTTTGGACATCAGGGTTGTCTGGGGTCCATATTTACTATTGTCCGGGGTCACGGGTGAGAGGATGTCTCCATCCCACAGTGGAAAATGTTTGTTCATGACCAGTTGGTAAAGTAATTGTTTGGTCTTTCTCTTCATTAGGGCTATGTAGTGTCTCTTGAAAAAAGGAGGCGGGTAGGGGGTTTAGGAATATTGTTTCTTATTTTCACCATCTTTTTGTAGTATCCTTGCTTTTTAAAAAGAGGCTTTCACATGCCATTCTTAGACTAGACAGTGATTCTTTTTTTGGCCTGGGGGTGAAGGGGTGGATATATCATTGGTAAAGGAGTATGAGAGTATAAAACATTTGAAAGAATGGTAAAGTGAATATGTATGTAACCACCACCCAGGTTGAGAGGTAGAATATTGTCAGTACTTTAGAGGATCCTTGTGCATTTCATTCCGATTGTCGCACTCCCTTGCCCTTTCAGGTAATTACCATCCTACCTGTGAAATTCATTCCCTTGCTTTTTAAAAAAATTTTTAATTGAATTTGTTAGGGTGATAGTTTAAAAAAATTGTATAGGTTTCAGGTGTACAATTGTATAATAATACATCATCTCCTTGCTTTTCTTGATAGTATTATCATCTGAGTATACACCCCCTAAAGAAAACATAGTTTGGTTTTGTTTGCATATAAATGGAATCATGCTAATCATATTATTTATATTCTTTCTCTTTGGCTTATTTTGTCCCACATAGTGTTTGACTTCTGTTTATATTGATGTGTGAAGTATTCATTTTCGTTGCTACAGTACTACATTTTATTCAGTTATTACAGTTTATCCGTTCTTTTTATGAGTATATGTATTTTCTCTTTGGAGATATTATGACCATTGAGTCCATTGACAGTTATTGTAATTCTTGGTATATTTGGATTTATATACTGTACCATTGAATTTTTAAAATCAATTTCATTGAGATAAATTTTATATACAATAAAATGTACCCATTTTATTGGTGCATTCCTGTGAGTTTGACTAATTCATATACCTAAGTAACATTTTTTCCCTGTAATCTGAATGACCGTCATTGTAATCAAGACACAGAACGTTTCCACCACCCCCCGAACTACTCTCTGTGCCCATCACAGTTGCTCTCTGTCGCTGCCCCGGCCCCCGGAAACCTGATTTGCCATCTGTCACTATATACCGACGTGTTTTTCTAGAGTTTTATATGAATGGAATCATTCCGTGTGTGTACTTTTTTGTGTCTAGCTTCTTTTGCTCAATATAATGTTTCTGAGATTTATTCGTGGTGTTATATGTTACCAGTGTTGCATTCCTTTGTATTACTGCATAGTATTCCGTTGTACGGATATACTACAGTTTTGTTTATCTGGTTACCTGTTGGCGGAACATTTGAGTTGTTTCTAGTTCTGGGCTGTCATGAATAAAACTGCCGTGAACATTGGTATGTACTTCTTGTGAACATATGTTTCCTCTTCCTTGGGTAAATACCTAGGAGTGGATTTCCTGGGTCATATGGTAGGTGTTTATAAGAAACTGCTAAGCTGTTTTTCAAAGTGTTTTGAACCATTTTACTTTCCCTCCAGCAGTATCTGAGAATTCCAGTTTTTTTGCATCCTTGCCAACATTTGGTATTGTCCGTCTTTTTTCCTTTACCTATTCTAGTGGATATGCAGTGCTATTTCATTTTGGTTTTAATTTATGTTTCCTAGATGACTAAGGATGATGAAGGACTTTTCATGTACTTACTTGCCATTTGTATATCTTTTTTTTTTTCATTTATATATCTTCTTTGGCAAGTGTCTGTTCAGATCTTTTGCCCATTTAAAAAGTCAAGTTGTTTGTCTTTATTAAGCTTTATATAATTTGGATATAAGCCCTTTATCAGATAAGTGGTTTGCAAATATTTTTTTCCCAGTGCTTTTCCATTCTCCTATTCTGTTTCTGTTTTTCTCCTTTCTCATTTATGGGTATTTTTTCCCCCATTCCTTCCTTTCCCCTCACTAGCTCACTTTATCTCTTTTAGTGGTTATCCTAGGAATTAAAGTGTGCATACTTACCTTGCCAAAAGTCAGAAGTTAGTCAGCATTTTTACTCTTCTCCTAAATAACACAGAGACCATGAAACACTTAAATTCTATTCATTCTCTTTCCAGTTTATTGTCCTAATTGATGTGCTGCTCTTGTCACATGTTATAGTTCTTCTTTTCCTTTTAAACTCTGTGAAACAAATTACTTTTGTTTGTTTTCATCATTGTTATTGTTATTATTTTGCTGGTAAATGTGTATTTAGACTTGCCCATGTATTTACAACTTTCTTTTCATTTCCTTTTGCAGTTCAGACCCTCCACTGGGATCATTTTCTTCCCGCCTTAATTATAGTCTTTAAAATCTGTTTAGTGAAGTTCTGTTGATGACAAACTTTTTCAGTTTTTATTTGTTTGAAAAAGGCTTTATTTTGCCTATTCCTAAAAGATCTTTTACAGGTATTCACAGGTAATAGAACTGTAGGTTACAGTTATTTTCCTTCAGGCCATTTAAAATATTTTACTGTCTCTGGGCTTTCACTGTTGTTGATTGAAGGTCAGCTGTCACTATGATTGTTTCTCTTTTAAAAGTAGTCTGCCTTTTCTCTCTGAGTGCTTTCTAGGTCTTTTTAAAACCTCGTTGATGTCCTGCAGTTTTATTGAATTGTGTAGGTTTACGTTTACTATTTTTTCTGCTAAGGATTTGTTGGGCTTCATGTATCTGTAAGTTGATTTCAGCAGTTTTGGAAAATTCTTACTGTCTACGTCTTTTTTTAAAGATGTACTTTCTCTTCTCCTCTGTGAGTGATTAGACCTGTGTTAAACCTTACTCAGTCTTTAATGTCTTCTAAACTTCTCTGGAACTTCCGGCCAAGATGGAGGCGTAGGTAGACACACTGTGCCTCCTCGCACAACCAAAAGAAGGACAACAACAAATTTTAAAACAAAAAACAACCAGAACTGACAGAAAATCGAACCGTATGGAAGTCCGACAACCAAGAAACTAAGAAACATTCATCCAGACCGGTAGGAGGGGCGGAGAGGACTCGTGTGGCGGGGCGGCGGCTGGTGGGCCGGGGAAAGGCGCGGCTGGCCTGGAGAGGTGGCGGCTGCGGACCGGGCGTCCCACTCCCTCGTGAGGATAAACGGGGAGGAACGGCTCTGGAGCCGGACGGACCCTGCAACCCAGAGTTTCTGCTCGGGGAGGTGAAGCCTCAAAGCCTCTGATTGAAAACTCCTGTGGGGGTTGAGGCGGCAGCAGCGGGAGAAACTCCCGGTCTCACTGGAGAGCTGGTTGGAGAGACCCACAGGGTCCTGGAGCGTGCACAGCCCTCCCACCGGGGATCGGCACTGGAGCCAGCACCACAGGGGCCCGGTTGGACTGTGGGTAGTGCGGAAAGTGACTGGTAACCGGCAGGGAGCGGAGCGGCCGCCATTGTTCCCTCTCGGACCCCTCCCCCACAAACAGCGTCACAAC